>VNJQ01007522.1:0-162109 GCA_008042515.1 Drosophila truncata
TAGTATTTTGCCAAAAATAGCATTCTTACTAAATTTGAACTCCATAACTTTAAAATCGCCGAAGTTATAGCATTTCCGATCAATCAGTTATATGGCAGCTATAGGATATAGTCGGCCGATCCTTATGAAATTTGGTATGTCGTATTATGTTGCCAACAATAACATTCGTACAAAATCTGAACTCTCTAACTCTAAAAACACCGAAGTTATACCATTTCCGATCAATCAGTTATATGGCAGCTATAGGATATAGTCGGCCGATCCCGGCCGTTCCGACTTATATACTGCGTGCAAAGGAAAGAAGGGTGTGTGCAAAGTTTCAAGTCGATAGCTTTAAAACTGAGAGACTAGTTTGCGTAGAAACAGACAGACGGACAGACGGACAGACGGACATGCTTATATCAACTCAGGAGGTGATCCTGACCAAGAATATATATACTTTATAGGGTCGGAGATGTCTCCTTCACTGCGTTGCACACTTTTGACCAAAATTATAATACCCTCTGCAAGGGTATAAAAATAACTTTCCTATAGAAAGAACATAGAATGAAGTTACCCGATAATGGAGTATTCGGTTATTAAAAAACATAGCATACTTTCTGGTGTCGCTTGGAATAAATTAAATGGTAATTAAATAAGGGTGATGACAATGTTAAATATATTGTAAATACATTTAATACATTTAATACATTAAATACATTTAAAAAATGTTCAAAATACATTAAATAAATATTTACAAATAGTTTTTCTTATAATCACATATTTTATAGTACCTTAATTTTTATAAAAATTCGTATGTTATATTATTATCTGCAGATCTTGATATTTATATAATTTTTCAAGTTAAAAACCAAGTTTTTTTTAAATGTTAAAGCACTTTTCTGGCTCTTGCCATCTCTGGCAGCTGCAATATGTGCCGCCCTGGCATCTCATCTCGTCGCATCTCGTCTGTAACCTGGAGCCGGAGCTGCTCTGTTTATATTTGTTACTGGCTGCTGCGCGGCGGCTGCCTTGGAAAGTCGTAAAAGTAAACAGAGCATGTGGTGTACTCCATAGTAGTGTGCCATAAAGCGCTTAATTTTTTGTTGCCCTTGGTTCGCTCCATTCCGCTTCGGGAAGGTGAGAAATATGGTTTGTACTCCTTATTTTACCCTGCACACAAACTATATATAAATTGTGCATATATATGATGTAAGAATTAATGCAGCATAGTTGAGGGCTTGGCTTAAATTTGGGGAAAATGTTGTTTAAAACTATAGAAGTTTCGACCCACATTGCGGAACACTTAGTGGCCTGGGAACTTTAAGTATTTTAATGTCAGCCACAAAATGGCAAATTAGTTTCAATTAAATAATAATCCTCGTTCCCTCCTAATTGTTGCGCCCATGGAGAGACTCTCAAGTATGTGTACACTTCATGCATAAGGGAAATGCTGGCTGAAAACGCCACAAGGAGCCGCAACATGGACATCCTGGCCATTTCTCCCCAGAGTCCTTGATGCTGATGGTCGAGGTCCCAGCATGTCCACGCAATAACGATTGTGGAGCATAATGCCCATAATGTCCTCATAATTACTAAACTCCCCTGTCCCTCGGTCTCGTAATATCTCCACCATCCTGGGAGGGGGGCAGATCCGGGAACATCCTGTCCCGACCAGGGACCAAGGACCTACGTGTTGACACAGCCGCAGTCAACGCTGGCCGTCTGCAATTTGCATTTAATGTACGCATTGTTTTATTAATTTTGAGTGTTCTCATTAAAACACACACCACATTCATGAAATTAATATTTTCCTGAACAGAAAAGAAAGCAAAAAAAAAGTGGCACCTGCTGGCGCCGGGAATGGGGAGGCTAATGCATAAATTTTAATTTAATTTATTAAAAGCGCTAAGGTTGAATTATGAAAATAGAAAAAGGAAAAGTAAGAGAAATATTTCCCCTGGCCATGAATCTAAATGAGGGTGAGTGCAAAGATAAATAGAAACGAAATGTAAAATAAAGAGACGAACTTGTTGCCATTAAATTTATGCGTATAATTAAATAAACCAGCGGTGTTATATTTTCTTTTCCTTTTGTTGAGAGTTTCTCTAAGATGTGCTGGATAATGAGAAAAATCAATAAATATAAAATGCATAATAATAATATACAAAATCTTTAAATTATTTTACTAAATATTTTGCAGTATTTAAATAAAGATCTTTAATATTCTTTAGCTCTTAAAATATTCTATAATTCCATTTATTTTACATGCTGACTATCTCACATATATTTGTGCATATATCAAACTTTCTATTACCGAAATCATTTATAACCGAGTTCACATGCATAAATTAACAGATGCATGCATTTGATGAAATTTAGAGGAAAAAAAGAGGAATTAAATTAATATTTATTACGCACATTTTGGTTGATTTGGTTTTGCACTTGGCTGCACCTTTCCCACGGACTAAACACCATAATATGAACATTTTTACACGCATCCTGAACATGGTCACCGAACACGGACAGGACAGTTTGCATAAATACTTATTTGGTTATGACAAAATGCTTGACAAGCGTTACACGCAAATAAGTTGTACTCGCATCTATTTATTTTTATTAATTTATTTACTCGGTACTCGGTACTCGATGACCCGCTGCCGTATTCAATGTCGCATTTTTAATATTCGGCTTGTATTTGCATTTTGTTTTGTGGTTTTGTAATTTGCATAAATCAATTCGAAATTATCCGCTGGACTCCAGTATATCCAGCATATCACATTTCTAATTATGTTGATGGCATTTTTAGTTTGTTTAATTTATGTAAATTGCACAATATATGGTCACGGAACTCTGCGTGTTTTCCAGAGTCACTGATTAATTGTTTTGCGGCGGGTTAATTATTTTTTATAATAGAGAATAATAATACTGTAAGGCCTGTAAGGACAGGAACCCAGCACGCACTGCGGCACAAATTTCCTTTTGTTGTTCAAGTGGCAATTTAATTAAGCTATTTAAAAGCTCTAAATATTAGCAATTAATATTAATGCAACCGCATAAACGCTTGCGACAGCTTACACGATTTAATTATAGATTATGAGCGGCTAATAAATTATTTAGCCGCTGCAAGAGCCACTATATATATTTTTTTTTTTACTATTTGTATTACAATATTTGTTTTTGTATTCGGGCGGAGGGTGATGGCCTTTTTAATTAAATAGTTTATTCGAAAATTTTCTAGTTTATTTTAAAGAGCAGTATTTAATTAAATTGCTGTCTGGGATTAACTGTAAGGGAGTTTTATTAGCTGTTTAAATGCTTAATTTAATTTCTCCTTTTGCTAGAATAAAATATATTTTAGAATACTAGCCTAATGGATAATTTCCTAATCCAATTAACATTTATTGCTGTTTCTCAGCTTCATTTTATTTTCCAAATAAATTCTTAATTGCTGATTGTGTCCAGAGTTTAAATTAAGGTTTTATTAAATGCTTGTATATTTTGTATACCTATCAATAATAATCCTGACAAGCTTATGAAGATGAAAAGCCATTGGTTTTCATGATAACTTCAAACCTATATTTTCCTTTTAACTACTCAATTCATTTTTTGGTAAACATTTCTTTCAATTAAAATTAATTTACAATTTTCATGCTGGCGCTCAGGAATCTTCTTGGACTGACGTATCCGGTTTATTATGCCAATTAAAAGGACTCCACTGCTAATGCCATTTGTGCACAACAAGGCGATATTGTGCTGTGATTACGCAGCACACAGCTTCCCCTTAATTGGAATCATCTTTTAATTGCCATATTAAGCATGCTCGATAAGTATACGCAGCGTTGTGCACCGCACACACACACACGCACTCTCGCAACCAGGACTCGCATCCTGTGCACACACGCACGCACACACACAATGCCAAGCAATTATGCATGAAGACGGCATTTAGTTGAAATTGATTGCTCTCGAAGAGGAGACATTTGTTGGCCGAATTGAAGACCAAGTGCCGAGGAACACTAACCCCAAGCATTCGATGCATCCTCAAAGACATTCAGGTGTTGAGATGTGTTTGCATTTGGCGTGTGTGTTCGCATTGCGTGCTTGTATCCTTGTGCATGTCCTTGTTCACTCAATTAAGCATCTCGGCTGTGGCACAAATACTGCATAAACTGCAAGCCTACACACAATTTCCTCTGTCACTCGGTAGTCACTAGATGGGTGCCTTAATTGATAAACTCGGTTCCTAAAAAACATTTGAAACAATTAGAAATATATAACGAAAGAGTAAAATACTTAGTTTGCTTGCTCTTAACATTCAAATTATTTAATTTATATTTTTCCAGCTATAGCATTGGAAATTTCAGCATTGAATCAATTTCAACATTAAGCTTTGGGTTCATTTATTCAAACATGCTCGTGTGTACACTCAAGGGAACTTGCCTCTCAACGCAAATTGGAAATAAATCGAAATCGACGAAACTCTTGACCCAAAAAGTGTTCCAGGAGAAATTGCATTTATTAATGCAAAATCGGAAATTTCTGCCCAGCTTGCCGGAAGTGTGTATATGGGTGGGTTTTTTGTGTTTTTGCTCACACACATGTGTGTGTGTGTGTGTGTGTGTGTGTCCGGCAAAAGGCAATATCCTTCAGCAGCTCCATTTATTACGGTATTTATGTGGGGGCGTAAATCAAGAGCACAAATGGCATGGAATTAATAAATGAGTCCACACGTTTCGGCATCAGCTACAACTGATGAAAATTTTTGCCTTATTCACATTGATTATTTTTTCACAAAAATATTCCTTGTGCTGGAAACTTAAAGGATCTTTTCACGTGGCAGGACAGGGCAGGGCTGAACTCCTGCCAGTTTGCAATAATAAATTTCACTTCCCTGGACGGCGGCACTCAGAATTTATTTGCTGGCTTATATCCAGCAGTCCTTTCATATTTTATGTTAATTAAACTTGTTGCCTTGTTTTCGTTGCAACTTGAAACCAATTACGAAGGATGTGAGTATCTGTGGGTGTGGGTGTGCATTGCGGTACGGCTCGCACACACACTGACACACTGACAGCCTGTTATGCTGCTTAATTCCTTCAACTCTAACTCCTGAAGCTTCCTCGTTACTTCGTTGCATAGTTTTGACATGACGCGGGGCCGGAAAAGCGGGGGAGAAAAGCGTGGAAAATCGCAGAGCACGGGGTGCGCTCTCCAAAGCGTGAAATAACTTCCGTTGCAAATTTCATTTTCGTTGCACACACATTTTTTATTCACACAAAATGTACAATGCAGACACACACACGATATACGATACGATACATGATGCGAGTGTATGTGTTCGTTGCAACGTTCGCATTTTAGTTTTGAAAGTTTGTTACCCTTGTTTGGCAGCGAATGGGTTTTAATGAGCTTCAAATTATGACGGCAAATAAGCCGGGAATTATTTTCCATTTTCCTTACTCAAATATATTTTCAACTTGTTAAGCAGATAATTTAATAGAAGAGGTTTTGATTCATTTGTTTTAAATTATGATATAAAAATAAATCAATATTGATGACCTCTTAAATAACCTCCTGAAAAATAATATTATTAATTTTAACAATTATTTTTGATGCAAATTGTAGATTTTTTGTTAAGCGGCAAGATTTCAAACAACTGTAAATAGTTTTGCATTGGGAATATAATTTGTTTATATTTCTAACTTGTCGTTCTTGAACAGGAAATGTTTAAAAAAATGTATGTTTTATATTTCCGGTGTTTTATGTATAGAAAAAATATTTAAAAAGAGCACACGTAGTTTAAACTTAGTAAAATATATGTTTAAATTTATTTAAACATTGTTCTTCTCAAAAAAAATAAATCATAGGATCTGTTTCACTTTATAAATCCTTAAATTGATTTAAATTTCAATAAATATCGATATAAGATACTTGGAAATATACAATTATTCAAATGTCACCACAACGATAGTCTTTAAGTATAAAATTCCCAAAACTTCCAAGTTTTTGGTAAACAACTTGCGTATAAATCATGGCATCCTGCATTCCCTCCTTGCACTGCCCTAGGCCATTCAGAATTTATTTGCAAAAGTGTTGAAATGTTGCACAACTTAAATTAAAATGACTTTGTCAAGTTTTCCTTTATTTTTGCGTACACTTTGGTGCATGCACATTTTCCCCCGTGTTGTTCATCGGGCATTCCCCGGCATAACAAAGGCGACTTTTGTGCTGCCGTGGAAAATAAAGTGCTGTAAATAATTTGAATTTAATACTGTTTTCTGCTGTTGTTCTTGATGTTTTGCCCCGAAGTTTGTAATTATTTTCTTACTTCGCCTGCCGCAAGTGTGAAAATCAGCACAACTTTTTCGTGTGAAGCCATTTTCCTTGTTTTCCCCTTTTTTGGTTTTTGTGTTGCGGTTTCTTTTTGTGTGTTGGCCCCAGGACAGTCACAAAACGAGAAGCAAAGTTACTTTTTTATGGTTGGCTTAGGGTTGGGTGACCCATTAAAAATGTATAGAAAATAATTTAGTTAAATATTCGGTTAGAGGCTTGTAGTTTTCCCAGCATTTCCCTTCCTGGTTTTTTCAGTTGTATAAGAGTTTAATGGTGGTTTGGGTCTTGGCTCAAGTCCGAGAAACTATTCTCAGCGCTGGGTGGGTTGGGTTTACCACCACCAAAAAATACTGATCGGAAAATAGTAGGGGGAAATCCACCACCAAAAGTGGGAGGTAAACGAAAACAAAGGAGGGAGAGAGAGAGAGTGTGAGGGAGAGCAAGAGAAAAAGTGCAGTGATAACAGCTGGTATTGGGTTTTGAGAGAAACCGGTTTTATTTTGTTTGTTTATTTCGTTTTTGGTCCCCATTCTGATTTCCGGATTTTCCAAATTTAGACTGCACTGACTGATTGCAGAGGTCACACGTGTGCACGTGCTATCATTCCAAAAAACAAAAAAACAAAATATATATTTATTTTAATAAGAAACTAAAAATAAATTAGTCAAACTGGCCGCCATGGATGATTTCTTCAATAAAATCAAGCGAAAATATCCCAGCATTTACGATGATTTGAGGGCTATCTTTAAAAGTGCCCAAAACGACTCACCTCAACGTTCCATGACGCTTTCCCAAATACGTGGCAAGTATTCTATTAGACTTTTGTTCTTTAAAAATGTATCTAATTTGTAATTACCTGTTTGCAGCTGCCTATAGTCAGCGGACCGGTGAGGATTTTCCCATCAAGGGTGGCACGCGAACCCAAATGTGCTTCATCCTGACAATCCCTTATGTGGCCTGTTTCACCAGCCAAATTGGCACCTTGCGTTTTTTCACCATCGAAGCGAACTAAAATACGAAATACTGAGCATTTCTAGTCATGACTGTGCAATTTCCATGTAATTTAGTCGTATACGAATTGAAAATAAATATGTACTTAAAGCGAATGTGGCGTTAAATCTATTTTTCATTTTTTAATAAAACATATTTAACTAAATTATCATATTTAACAGAAACAAAGAGAAAGAAGCAAAAGAAAGTCTTATCAGAATAGCTTCTAAGCGGATTTAAATTTTCCCTTAGGTACGTTCTGAGAAAATAAAATAATTATTATAAAATTAAAACTTTTAAATAACTATATTTCTAGATAATAAAGAAATATATGTTTTTTAAATGTATCTTTGCTGTAATTATCAGTGCAGCTCTCTTATCTTACTTTTCAATATATATTTTTATAAAAGAAATCTTTTTAAGGTACACATAGGAACGTAAATTCTTAGCCAAGACAAGTGAATTATTGTACCTTCAATGTATTCATCATTATGGTTCTGGAACGTAATAAGTTATATTTAAAGAGTTGTATAAGATATAGAAAAAATATCTTAGCGTAGCTCTTATACTCACAATCCACACAAATCTCTTATACATTTTATATGTACATTTTTAAATATCCTTATTATATACTTTTATTTTAAATGATTTCATTAAGAAAATCAAAAGGATTTGGAATAAAAATAATTGCAAACATTATATTATGTAAAAATGAGATTTAAAAAATTCCTTTAAAGTTCCATAACATACAATATAAATTTTAAACTTAAACAAATAATAATAAGTAGAGACACCAAACTAATTTTGTGAAACAGACATGAAACACAATAAAATTTAAAAATTAAAAGAATTTATACCGGTAAAATATGAACAACTTTTTATAAGCACAAAAGTTAGTACAAAAAATAATTCGCGGATTAATTTCATTCAATGATAACTGAAAATAAAATAATCCTTTACACTCCATAAAAAATCCCATCGTTTAGTGATGAAAAAATTGTCCATTTGTAAAATTCATTAAATGTTTGCCCAAAAAGTATCGTAAAAGGGATTAAAAAATATGTAAACTTCAGCAAACTCTCGCCTAGCTAAAAGGGACAACTTCCAATTTCAATTTAAATTCCATTCGCAACTGTTTTTTTTTTTGTTTTTGTGCGTCGCAGATGCCAATTGTAATTTGGGCCATGGCTAAAATCAAATAGCGGCTGTGAAAAAGCGGGAAAAGCAAGCAAATCGGAAAACCTCAATGCAAACAAATGAGCGAGTGACAGCCTGCTCGTGTGCACATCAAATCAAATGTATTTGCCGGACCGGCTTTGGGCAACAAAAAAAAAAAAAAATAGAAAACGAAGGAAAACCCCGGAAAAAGTGGAGCACCAAAGCCAAACAACCAACAAACACACACAAGTCCGGATAAAAGCAGCAGTCGGGAAAACAAACAGAATCCGAGGTTGCAGTTTTAGTTTTGTGCCCGGAGTTGGGTCACGCAGTCGCAGAATCTCGGGTACCCAAAGGCAAACCATAATGAAACTAAATGCCGGGCATGGGGGCGAAGGGACAAAACCCCAAAAAACAAATTCATTACGGAACTACACCTCGGGGGGTGATAATTCGATTCAGCGAAACTTTGGTGATTATTTATTGCTTCATGCTGCGACTCCGACTTTCGCTCTGTGGGTGAGTGGGTTTCGCAGGGGTTTTCCCCGCCTTCTCAGTTTTTTCCTGGTTTTCTATTTGGGTTGGGCTGGCCTCCGTCCTCCTTGGTGTTTTGCTGTTGGTGTCATAAAATGTTTTGTGGCCCAAAACTCGGCACTGGAACTCATTATTTTGTTCATTAACACTTTTTTTCCTGCCATGTTTTGCCCCCGTTTCCGGTTTTTACTATTTTTCTTTTTGTTTTAGTGGCAAAAAGGGGGTTACGAAAAGTTGGGACAGGATGGTGTCAAGGGGCGGAATATATTATCTAATTTAGGGGAAACGTTTTCCACTTTGATCAACATTTTTTTACTCTCTTCAAAGGATAATGTAAACAGTTGTTGTAAAAAAAAGTAATCAAAGGGCAGATCCAATAAATATGACCTTGCATAATTTTTATATAACTCTCAAATTTAAGTTTTGTAATGATAAACTATTTTTAAAGAATGTAAATTAAGTTAATAATTGTGAACTTCGTTACTAAAAATTGTCTATTATATTTCCTTTTGAAATAATCAGTAAAGAGTACCCCCAGGTCTATCATAAACACTTCTATATTTCCAACATATTTATGCCTCCATCTTGGCACTCTCGTCTCTTGATTTGGATTTCCTCCAGGACTATCAATTAAATTCTCCTATCTGCCTGTGTTTATATTTACTGCTGCCTTTTCCTATTTTTTTGTTTGTTGTTTTTGTTTGTGGCTCGGTAAATTTTATTTATGTGCCTAAAAATATACATACTTACCATAAAGCTAAAATGATTTCAAGTTTATTTTTGCATACCGCTGTTGTTGTTGTTAGCTTTTAGTTTTCCATGGACATAAACATTTTTTATGCTTCATTAAGGTTTTGTTTTCGCTTCTCACCCAGCTCCTCTGTTTTTGTTTTCGTATTGTTTTGGGTTTATTTTTTTGGGAGGGCCGACTTATCGGTCGCCAAGTTGAAATGTTGTTAACTTTTACTGGCGGCGGCGGCGGCGGCGGCTTTAATTCATCAGAAGGCGGCTGTTTTGGTAGGCAGATCCTGGCCGGGGAACGTTTCACTTGGTTATGGCACTTTGCCGAGTTATAAAATGTTATCGAGGGCGCAGGTTTTTATGTCTCAGGGTCAGATAAATGTGTTTATAGCGTAATCTTTTATTTCGGCCAAATTCGTTGGTTCTGGTCCTTTTAATTTCTGCGGTCCTTTATTTTGGCAGCCCACTCAGTTGGGTCTGTGTTGGCGGCCGAGGAGAATGTTTATGACACGCATACGCAGCGTGGGACGCAGTTAGGAGAGATTTGTCCTGGGATTAGACAAAACGTTAAGAGCTAGTCATTAAGCAGCCAAGGCACTGCCATATATTATGCCAGGAATTAGAAACTTGAGCGAAGATAGAAGGCCGAACATTAATTAACAAGAACTGATGAAAGGCAGGGACATTTACAAGGCAAACGGATGTAAATAGTGTTCTAAAAATAGTTGATTCTTATTTTATATAAATATATACATATATATTTCTGACATTTCTTTCTGTTATTTTTTATTCTGGCTGGAACTGTTAGTAAGAACTTGTAACTGAACATGAAAAGTTTATATTCAACAACAAATTGAAGCCAGCTGCCAATTGGTGTGGAGTGTTTATGGCTCCTTCGATCTGGTCCCTGCCATCGGCATTCAGCTCTAATCGCTCCTAATAACGCACAAAATTGAAAAACTTATGCGATATCATTGGGGACTCCCCACCCAGCCGCACGACAAGTGCAGCTGCCCGAGGGGGGATTCCCCAAGAACCAACACCAACACCGAGCTGGAACTCGACTCAACTCAACTGAACTGAACTGAACTGGACCCGACAACTTGTGACAACTTTAAGCACATGAGGCAGGAGGTCCGGCCAAAGTAAACAGGAGAAAACATACGCAGTGAAAAAAAAACAGTTGAGAATATAAGCAGCGAAAGGGAAATACCCAGCACTTTAATATAGGGCGAAAAAAAATAATTTGATAAATTTTTATATTTAAACTATGAAAATATAATACACATGACTATAAAATCTTTATTAATTTGAAACCATAAATTTAACCTTTAATTAAGTATGTCAAATAACGTTTTATTGTCAATACTTTGTTTAATTATAAATATATATTCAAAAATTCGCCTTTAACTGATATACCCTTGATCGTAAGGACTGGCAGGTAAGCATAAAGAAGGGAAAATCGGGAAAAACAGCCAAGAAAAAAGGAAAAGAAATGTAAGAGCAGGAAAACTGTCATGATACGCTCGTAAACATGGGCAGCTGGCCAGGATTGAACCTTCGGATCGGTTCGGTTCCGTTTGCTTCAGTTCAGTTCAGTTGGGTTCGGTTTGGGCTTTGTTTGGTTGCTCTGGCTGGATTGTGAGGGTGTCCTACGCTGTCCCGCTGTCCTGGTGTCCTGGTATTTGCTGTGCCCTGCGCTGTGTCACTTTGGAAATTGTGCAGATTGTACAGTTGCAGGGCGAGCGGCGTCTGTTTGTTTTAATTTCTCTTATCGGCAGGCAGCTGCCTTGTGTTGCCCTGGCCATCTCACCCACATACCTCGACTGTTCCTTCCTCGCCCACGGAAAGCTCCTTTTCCTTTTGCCGTCTCAACTTGCGAGTTGAGCTGCTTCTCGGACTCCCCAGTGCCATACAATTTTAATTGCACAATGGCAGGTCCTTTTGTTTTCTAGCTGCAATTTTTTAAAATGAATTCATAGCCTGCTCCCGGGTCTTCGGGTTATTCTGGCGCTCTTTTGTTTGACGTCTCTAAATCCGCAGAGACTGTGGCTGTGGAGAAGGAGAAGGAGGTGGAGCTGCCAGCCAGCTATTTAATTGAAAGTTGCTTTGTGACTCCGCCGGGTAGGCTAATAAAATGTTTAACTTTGATTTAGTTGAGGGATTTCAACAATGACTGCACTTAAAGCCACTCGAGGAACACACTTGGGCCAGATTTTAAACTCTTAGTAGGCAGGAAAGCTTATAATCGTGTATTTATAATAATTTTCATGGGGAATTTATACTTATTTTCTTGGTAAGGAGTGAGCTGGAAGTATAAGTTCAAGAAACACATTTGTTTTAGATATTTTAATATTAAATATACTTCATTGCATAATAAGTTATAAGGTTGCATAAATGGTATCTTAATAATTAAGTGGATTATTTACTTTTAAGATTTTGAATTAAAGAATGAACACCAAAAAATAAGCCCCACAAATCACTAAAGAAAACAATGCATTTATTAACTTCTAACCCCATCCTCTAATCGGTTTATTTATCAATACTTTTTAAATTTTATAATGGTTTTATGTATGCCACACCTTGCAAAATATATTAATTGCCCATCACGGTTCTTTTAATTACTACTTTCAGCACCTTTCGGAGCCAGGGAACTCCGGTAGAGGGTTGGGGCCTTTGAAAGTGATTTGAATTATGAGCAATTAGGCCAGCCACAAGCAAGCAAAATGCTTTTTACCGTCCAGATTTCAGGCACTGGGTGGTGGTCGGTGATCATGTGGGCGGGGTCATGTGTCAACAGGCAGGAGCTGCACTGGATTGCGGTCAGATGCAAGGTGTGTGTGTGAGTATGCGTGTGTAATGAGGCTTAATTTGTTAAATTCCAGGCTTATAATTGGCATTGGCCACACCGCAAGGCAGAGGCATGCGAATCAGCATTTGGTGGAGGGGGGACCCAAGTGCAAAGTGTAATTATGTGGTCACTTGGTCAGCCGTAAAGCCCGATTTGTTTGCCAGTGCTACCCACTGGACTCCCTCCTGTGTACACTCCCCACCGATGTGTGTTTTAGGCCATTCCTTAAGCCGGCTCCAAAGCAAATCTTGACGGTTTAAGCCACAGCATTGTGCGGCCATTTTTATGGCATTTTTATGACCGCCGGCAGGGGAATAAAATAAGAGTAAGTGGCATTATTGTTACACCTCGCTAGCACTCAAGTTGCAAAAGAGCCACAAAATGCATGCAAGAATTAAGCTAACAAATGGAAGAAGATGCTGGGGGCACAAGGACGAGGCTTGGGGAATTTTAAATGCTCTTAAAATCATGGAAATAAAATTATTATCAGACTAAAAAATCATTATATGGCCTTACTTGTACAGAATTTAACATTTAACACCTAAAATGATGTTTGAATGATATATTTATATATTAGAAGCTTTTATACAATTATTTGCATTCAGAATTCTTCTTGAATCTCTTAAAAATTGTTAATATTTGTTTAGTTTTATTCATGTTCCTTTAACTTTTTTACCTTAAAACTAAACTAAATTCCTTATTCAAAAGCCACAAAAAAATGAGGATGTCCTTCACTGGAATTATTCAAACAGAACCCCCCGAGAGAGAATCCGACTTGCAACATGGCTAGTGTCATGGCAAAAGTTTTCGCTGTTTTGTTGCTTTACTTTTCTATATTCTTTTTTTATTGCACAACTTTATCCTTTTTCGGGGCGAACGCACATTGCATGCCTTTGCCAGGGAAGGACCCTAAAAAATAAAACAAGTAACTCTTTGAGCCATTGTTTTCTTGTAAATGGCAAACCGGAACCGACCAGGGACAAAGCGGTGCGCAGTTGTGGACCAATTCTGGCCCTCGCTTTTTGGCTATAATCTGCACTTTTTGGCTCACTTTGGCGGCTGCAACTTTAAAGCTGCAACTTTTCGCCATTGCCATGGCTTAGAAGCTTTTTTTTCTTTGCTACCAACTTTTGGTTCCCAGTGCTGCTGACATTAAATGTATTTTTGGGCCAAAAGGGCTATTCTCATTCCGGCATTCTGACGCTGATCCTGGCATTCTGTAATTTGGCGTATTATGCGTGTAATTGGCATTACAATTTCGTCTACCAATAACCCTAATGAACTTTTGTGAGCCAAGAGCCTTAAACAATGTAAAAGGGTCGCCAATGTCTAAGCACAGTTGAATAGTTTAGGGTGCTTCTTGAATGGAATTTTCATTTCAAGTGTTCGAGAGGGCACTTTGCGCTTGAATGTCTTGAAATTTTGGAATTACGAGAGTTTTCTGGGGATGATTTTTATTTATTTCAAAACATTTTCATACATTTCAAAGGTATTTACTATATTTTCCACACCAGATAAATTATTTCTGTCATTAGCCGGTAGAATGATTGCAAAAGCATTTTCCAAATTTCGTACCAAAAATTCGTACCAAAAATTGCTTTATCATTAAAAGTAAATGTGCAAGTTTTACCCCAGGCCCGGCCTGGCCAGAGTTTTGTTTCCGTTTTCGAATCCTTCTATTTTGTTTTATATTTTTTTTTTATTTTGCCGACTTTGTGTGCCAACTCGTTAGCTTTGAGGCAGTTGAGAAGTTCAAGTTGCTGGCTTTAATAATCCGAGCATCAACAACTGGCAAAAAGTAGGGACCGAAAGAAAACTTTGGGCCAAGTTGCAGGATGGAGGGCGTTAAGACCACAAGTAACATTTGTAAAATGCACATTTAAAACTAGCAAACACACAGCAGCTAGCCGAAAAAGGATAATAAGAAACGCCTTTCGGATCCTGGCTTGACTTCAGCACCAGCAGCAGCAGCAGTGAAAACTTTTCAATTTATTGTTAAACTTTTGCACTGAGGCGCACAATTATAAAGTGTCATTTAGTGCCGAAGGAGGATGGCAACGACAAAGGACGAGGAATGAGGACACAGGACCGGTACTGACAAGGAATTATGAAGTGTGCTGGACGCCCACCGACCGCTGACACTTGCGGCAGGCCACTTCCGGTGGTGGCTTGGGAAAAACGGGTAGCAGGACGACATTGTCCTTGTTGTCATCATCGTCCTCGTCATCCTCAACGACCTCGTCGTCGTCGTCGTCGTCGCCGCTGGACATTTTTGGCTGCTCCTGGCCGCCTTGTCACCCCGAAAACTTGCCACTCAAGTGCAAGCCAGTTTCATGCGGCGCATTCAAGAGCTGTTGTCGCTCCTTGTTGCCGGCAAAGTGTCACAAACACAAATAGAGAACGCTCCTGCTTCGGCTCTTGCTCCCTTCTCTGACTCTCCCCGGGATTCCCCGACTCACCCGCTCCCGAGCTTCTGCTCCTGCTCCTGCTCCTCCTCTGCTGCTGTGTGATTTACAGCGTGCGACTTTTATTTGAAGTGGGACATTCATTTTACGCTAAAGTGAACCTAAATCAACACCATTGCACAAACACAGGCCCGGGCTGGCAGGCCGGCAGGCAGGCAGGGAGAAGCTCTCGAAATTGTCAACTCCTGGCTATGCCTCGGAATTGTAATTACCCGAAAGATGGGATTCATTCACAAATGGTTTGCAATCATGAAGGGAATTTTTATAAAGAATTAAAAATAAAAAATTATATTATAGAATCTCTGATTTCAGCTTAAAGTTTAAATAAAAATAACCTAGTTAATCCCTGTTTATTTCCAATTAAATCTTTAATACTCTAGAAAACCCCAAAGTTGATACCCCCTTCATGATCATTCCAACGGCTTGATTTATTGGACATTTTTTGGGCAGCCGCGTTTCTTTTTGAACTCCAAAGCTCGAGCTCTCTTGTGGCGGGCGGTGCTTGATTGAAATGCCTGGTAGCGAACTTGGTTTCCTCGTCGCCCTGGAGCAACTGCCAAGCTGCTCTGCACTTAAGTTGGCTTAATTAGTTTTTGAAAGTTATGCCAACGCCGGCGCCTGTGCCGCAGCCACGCCCACTTAATGCATTTGGCTTTTCCACTGCCTCCTCCATCGGCCTCAAGTCAGAGCTTTGGCAAAAACTGAGAAAATGCACAAAAAAAACAAAACAAAAAAAAAGGAATGGAAGGCATAGGGCAACTCTGCATTGGCGTCTTGGGCTGGCAACCACAACAGAAGCATCCGGCCAAAAGACTGATGGGTGGCAAGACGGGGGCCGAGTTACGCTTTTGACATGGAATTCTTGGTCTTCAGTCTCGCTGCTCCGCCAGCAGGCTATCATCCAGTGGTTACAGGGTAGCAGGGGCATGAATAATAATAAATAATAACAATAAATTAATTTCCAAATATTTTAAATGCTTCGTTTTTAAAGTGTGATCACTTCTGCGTTCAATAAATAAACTTTAACATCTTTAATATTTTTCAGATCATTTCCCATATGCAAAGACTAACTTTTAAATATCCTTAAATACATTTATTATTTTAAAATGTATTTTTAAGCTTTAATTGAATGATTCATTTTATTTATGTTCTTGCAGGCAATCAACAATTCGTTTGCTGTTCGGTATTCAATTTTATTTTATTTTGTTTGTTATTTCTCAGGCATTTTTCTTGGTCGCACATAATATTTCTCACTGCCACTGCAGTTTTGCTCTACAATTTTCACTTCTTATAGCAAAAGTTTTTATTTTATTTTTATTCCTTGGTTGTTTTCCATATTTAATTATGGAAATTTTGCAGCTCGACCAAAATTTGCATAAATATTGAGTGCCAGCTGAGGGAGTTGGCTTTATAATGAAGTTTGATTGCCCTGCGACTGTGGCAGAATGCAATTTTCTGCTGGAATAAAAAGGAGAGACCTTGGAAAAGTGTCAATCAAATGAGAGAAGATAAAATATATAAATTTTACATTATTACTATTTTAGCATTTAATCGAGGAAATAGTGGATAAAGAAAAGCCACCTTAACTTATGTACAATTATGCAAAATTAATAATCAAATGATGACTGAAATTATACTGCTTAAATATTTAATGCCGAAATATACAAACTGCTATTCATTGAACATTTTTCTGGCTCAGATAACCAAAAATTCTATGTTGTTTTCCTTCTGATTGAAATTGAATTAATTTTTAAAAACCTTTCACTGTCGTACAGATAAGTACTAATTTGCCAGGAACCTCATTTGGACGTAGCCCACATATCTGTATTATGTTTCTCACTCGCAACGAAGCCAAAATGCTTTTATGCCCCATGTGGCATGCGACAGCAACGGGAGGTGCTGATGCTGCTGCTGCTGCTGCTGATGCTGCTGCTGCTGCTGCTGCACACATTCATTTCCAATGAGACTCATTTTGCGGTGACACACGACACTCGCCACGCAGCCGAAATCCAACCCAGCCCCACCCACAATCCTGGCTGATCCTGGCCAGAGTGGCTTTCCGGCTCTTTTACAGCTGAGCGGTTACACACAGACACAGTGGGAAGTGTGTGCCGTGCCACAACCGCAGGCAGCCGGCAGTCGGCAGGAGGAAAGCCGAGCAGAACTGGGATTGAAGAACCGGACTAGAGGACCAAAAATTAACTTTACTACTGACACCTTGACAATATTTTCAACGACAGCAGCTGGCAGACATTAAATAGGCAACCGCAATTTTATGCCGGCAGCATAGGACTCTGGATACCGAGCACTAGATCCTGGCTAGTGGATGACTGGTGGGCACATTTTGACATTTGACATTGCGTGCATTGCATAAGCTTAGAGACATGAAAAGGAGGACTGACATTACCACCGAAAAAGGCATCGGCTCGATGTTGATTTTGGCAGGCAGTGCGCTGAATTTTCAATTTTATTTGCAATTTCTGTGTCTGTTTTTTTTTGTGCTGAGACAGCAGTGTCAAGGCGAGATTGCCGCTGCAGCAGAGGCCAAGTGTCAAAGGTGTCGACGTGGCAGTCGAATGGCCGCTGGAACGTGCCTATGTCAAATGTGGTTAAGGGATTTTAACAAGGACATCAGGGGTGTCTACTTTCATAAGCTTTTTGGGGAAACTAATTCAAATTTAAGTGGAAACTTTACCCTTTCCCTATTAAAATCATTAAAATTGCACTTTAAGTAATAAAATTATGTAATTTAAGCATAAGTTTTGCTGTTAAAGGTTTTGCATATTTTTTTGAGCCATATCTTTCACATATAGCCGGCCATTGGCAAGCAAATTATGTTAGCGATGACATGAAGTGAAAAATTATCAGCATATTCAGTTTTCATGCGCAGCTGCATCCTCGGATGCCAAGTGGCAGGATAAGGATGATGCGAATGGTAGTGGAGCCGTGAATCAGAGCGAATTTCGTAGCCGAATTGCCGAGCTGCCTGCTTTCGCTGCTCATTCATTATGCCAATGCCAGACGCTGGATGGAAGCTCTTAAAGTATTACGCAATAAGTTAACTTTTTCCAATATAAGAGCTGGTGAGTGCCAGCAGCAGTTGGCAGTTGCCAGTCGCCGGTTGCCAGTTTGCCAGTTTGCCAACTTGCCTGTTGCTTGACTGCATCAAAGATGCAGAATATTTATTTTGGCCAGGCACAAATTTTCTTTTTGTGCACTTTGGGTAAAGAGTCAAAGGTTCTACTGAGAGAGCACTTGAAAAAATAATGCAGGTTCATTAATTTATTAATATAAATTTGTCAAAATAATAGATATTTATTTATTTTAAATATAATTTATAATCAAATATGACAACGCTTTGTGGAGATTAAATTTGAGGGCCTATAATAGTTTTCTTTAAGTGACAGAGCTGTCTTCTGTCTTCTCTGCATAAGTGATTGCCGGCAACGTGGCGTATGTGTAATTTGTCGTAGCGAATGCCACTGGAGCACAGCTGCTCCCAACTTTGTTACACTGCAGACGAAGGAAGACGACGAAAACTGCATTAAATGCACATTTGTTACGCAGCCCGAAATTCTCTCTGCTATCTAACCAATCTCTATCCACTCTGTCGCAGGACACACCTGGGCCAAAAGGATACATACATACATATATCCTTTGCCGCAATTCGGCAAAAATTCGTTTCTCGTCGTCCCGTTTCGTAAATTGGCAATTTATTTCAATGCCTGCAACGTCAATGGTCTAAACATTTTGTGGCAAATTCCCCTTTTATCGAATGCATCACAAAGCGACAGTTTTACACATGGCAAGGCAGCTGTGAAAGACGATCGGATCAACTGAAGCATATTCTGACTAGGAAACTAATTTGAATTTTCGGCTCTTAGTCTATTTTAATTTAACTTAATTTTGTTAAAGGTTTTGCAAATCAATTTAATTGATTAGAATATGTGTCGTCGAAGGGAGCAATATTAATTTAAGGGCTGTCATTAAGGGGATTTATATGATTTTGAGATACACTCTAAGTTTATATCATAATAAGGGTATTATAGATTTTAGATGTGGTTTGTCTTAGGATTTAAATAAATTTTAAATTAACTTTATTTATAGCAAATATTTATAAAATTTTGCCGCCTTTCTTTCATTTTAAAAATAATCTACTTACCTTATAGCTTTATTATAAATTCATTCTGTGTTGCCTTTCGGAGAAAATTTAACTATAAAATTGCTAATTTCTTAGCCAGCATTCACTTCAATGTGGTTTTGACTAGAATATTTACCCTGAATTTTGTGAAAAGCTTCCATGGGAAACATAAACATAGAAGCACCCGAATTCGCCCCTGGCTTGAGCTAAAACAAAACAATGCATTTTCATTTCGAAACCAGGAGCGTGGTCAAAGCTCTGCTCCTGCTCCACTATACCACGTTGCCGCGGGCCCAGCTCATTATCCGCACGTCCTGTTCGAAGGATGTGCGAGATGTGTACTTGGCATCCGCATCCGCATCCGCATCCACATCTACATCCCCATTTCGTGGGTTAGCCTGGGATAATGTGCATGCATTAGTCATATCTGACACACGTATCGGCATCCCTATTCCAGTACTATGTACTATGTGGTTCCTGAGGGCGTTAAACTCGAGTATAATGAAGATACGCACGCGTAAAAACAATAACCTTAAAACGCGAGTCTAATTAAGAGAACAAAACCCCAACTGATATGTTCCATAGAACGAGGAATTTTGCCAAGGGCTGATCTGACAAAACATTTGGGAATGAATGAGCAGCAATTTAAAATAAACAGGGTTAAACAAAAGCTCAATAGAACAATACAATTTTAGAGTGAATTTAGAATACAGATATATAAATAGATGTACTTGATGTAAAAGCATAAATTATACAAAAGAAAAAAAATTTATCAGGAAAATTTTTTTCTCTTTACTGCAAAATATTATTCCCCGGACTATATATATAAGTCTCTGCGGGATAATTACCAAATCTTCATCAACTTAAAGCTAATCCAGGCAACAACGAAAGCTTAGCCTGTCTAAAGACTATAGGCCAAGTTGACAATTATTTGAAGTAACGCCCAGCAATTGCTAAACTTCACAAGCTCAGCGCAACTTGTCTTGTAATTTTTATTAATTTTACACCATTGGAGGCTAAAAAGTTTTAACATCTTTTCGGGGTTTCTTTCATTTTCATTTTTTTTTGTTTTCTCAGGCTTAGCGGCTGCTTACAAGCGCTTTGGCTTGTCCTTCGGGTAGGATTCTTTTTGGGGGATGTGGCATAAGAAATTATAATAAAAAACTTTGAACTTTTTTGTTTTTTTGTTGCCAAAGAAGAAACATAAAAAATTGTTCTTTTACTTTTGTGTTCCACTTAAACGGAAGCGGCGGGCTGGGGTCCATTGTGGATTTCCGTTTTAATTAGTCGGCGAGCACCGGAATCTCAATCCGGATCTGGATCCGATTCCAAGACGGAATCTGCATTGCAGACAATGCCTCAGGAGGCGAGGGGAGAGCCAGGAAGTTGGAAGGAGCAAAAGTTACCATTGCCATTGCCATAACTGTGAAATGTGCGTTGACAAAAAGTTACGGGAGACGTGAGGGAGGAGTAGGGAGTGGGGAATGGGTGGTCCTGTAAAGGACCTTGGCTTATCTGGCGTCTTCGCTGAGTTTTCTTGCACTTGTGCGAATGAACACTGAGATTTCCATCATTATAATAAGAAAAATGCATATATTTTTGAATATATCTTTACTAAACAATAAAATTAAAACGGTTTCCTTTTAAAAATACTATTTTTTTAATGTAAAAATAAATTTAATGTTCATATAAAATAATTTGTTTTTAAGAACAAATTTTACTCTTCGTGTAACCGCGAAATGAGGCGGTAGTGTCTACGGGGGGCGTGGCTGGGAAGAAAGTCAAGTGATGTGCATAATTTAAATGAAAATGTCAACGCGGCTTTCGCCAGCCCATTGCAATCTACTTTGCGCTTTCCTTCTTTTCATCGTTCTGCAGTTTTCATTTCCACCGAGTGCAGTGTGCATGTGTGCAATCCTACTATATATTTATAGATATATATATATATGTGTACCTATATGTGTGAAAGAGTGCCGGAAGCAGGACAAAAGTCTGGTAGCAGCAGGAGGCCAAACTGGGAAATGGGAAGGATAAGCCCGAAAAGTGCACTGCGGTTGCCTTAAATTGAGTTAAATGGAGCGAAAGATAAGAAATGAGGCGAGGACACAAAAAACCAGAGAGAAATGGAATCAATATTAACTTGATTAACTAATTGGAAAAAGGGGGAATATTATAATCAAATGCAGCTGGAAAAGAAATTACATTTACAGAGTGTCAAAGCATTCAAACCTAATTCACTTTGAGAGGCAAAATAGAAATGAATTTGTTTGTAAATGTGATGAAGATTATTCCTTCTTATTAAGCTAAATAAATTGAATTTAAATATATATTTTATTGACTCAATAAACAAAAGGTATTTTAAATTGTTAAAGTCTAAATAAAGTTACTTTTAAAAGACGTAAATTTTAAAGACTTCCCTTTTATAAATTTGATAATAATTCTCTGATATTATTATGCACCAGTTTCTGATTTACTGCAAATATTTCCGTAACATTCCATCAACCATCATCAACTACGACCAGCGCCAATCAAATGAATGAATAAATTTGGAAATATAAATAAAGGAAACCAATGGTGAGTGGAAATGGTGGGGTTAAACGAAGAGATGAACTTTTTTAAATTGCGTTAAATGTTGATCCATGGAAAACGAATTGACGCCCCAGTCAACGGGCAGAAAATATTTAACGCCGTTTTTATTTATGACATAAATACGGCCCCAGCATATTTCATGGCCCGTCCGAGCGCGAACAAACTGATAGATACAATGCATTTTCGAGTCCTGCTCTTGGCAAGGATTTTTCTCTGCCATGCCGCCCGCAATCAGGCCTCCCAAAGGGGGCGTGCCAGTTCGAAGAGGGAGGCATTTGGGCGTTGTCGAGTATGCATTTGATGGCCGCCTGTCAATGCCAAAACAACAAAAGCGCACAGCGCACAGGACGAGCAGATTGAGGTGGCTGGAAGCCAAAAGAAAAATGCTGAAAAATGTACACGGCTTCGATGGCTGAGCAAAAACGGGCAGATAAATTTATATGCAACCCACACACACAAATACAAAGAGCACCTACACACACACACCCACATATACAGGGACAGGCGTAAGCCCACATAAAGCACTCAGGGAACAGAACGGGCCTGCATTTAACAATTTATCTGCAGCTGTCAAAATTAAAACCCCATACGGCTCCACAGCTGGGCGAGCTTCAAAGCCATAACCATTTCAGTGGACGTGGTTCCAGAGAAAGGGGCTTCTGTTCGGGTCCAGAGAAGCTTCAGGGATGGGGGATGTGGGGGGATGTGCCGGTGCAGCGAGCCACGACGAGTCAATACCCGTGGCAATCCGTGGGCAGCAATCGTCCAGGACACTATGAACACACGGAGAAATGTTGCCAATAATAGTTTTATAATGTTTAGATTTTTTATTTTCAAATGCAAGGTTTTTATTTATTATTTTTCTGTTAAATTCCAGTTTAAAAGTTCATAGATTTTTCAAATTAAATTTAATAATGAGTCCCTTACATTTTTTAACAAAATAGAAGTGGTTTTCGAACCACTTATGATATTTTTTTTATTATTAGGAAACTTACTATTTAAATTATTATTATTATTATTATTAATTATTTTTAATCCATATTTTGGTACAAACCTTTATTTAAAGTGCACTCAAAAGTCAGCTGCAGGCGGCATTGGATTTGAAAAAAAAAGAAAAATAAATATAGAGGAGAACAGAAAAGAATCGAGGGGCAGAAATGGAAAAAGAAAGACGCGGAGGCAAGAAAAGTGCAGCACGGCCCAAGGGGGTCACACAATAATGCCGGTCACAGGATAAGCCACACACACACACACACACACACACACATATACAGGCTCATCCGCAGTCACACCGAAACAGGAACAGACACAGACACAGAGACAGACAAACAAACAGCGAAGCGGACACACAGACACACAGACAGACAGACAGTCAATAGCAATGGCTGACTGTAAAAAACGGAAATGGGGCAATCATAAATTTACACAGATATGCAAGTGCCCTGGCCCCGGTTTGCGTGTGTCTCAGTGTGAGTTAGTGCATCCCCCATCCCGTTATTTCCTTATACAGCCCACAGCAACTTCAAACAGCCACAAACAGGATCAAGAAAGCTACTCACTAGTCGGAGGAGTGAGTCCTCTAACCAATCGGGAATTATAGGAATTTATTTTATATTTTAATATCAACTTTAATCACAGAAGGAAAATAAAGCATTTGTTTTAATGAAAATGTATTAAAATATATTTTTTGATTGCATAAGTACTTAAGCCCAGGATAAATACTTTAAAAAGGATTGAATATTCAAAATCTTACTTAATATTATAACTTTCTTTTTATTTGTTTTATTTTCTTTGAATTTCTGGCTTACATTTAAGGAAACCAGCCGGAAAATGCAACTGAAAATGCATGTCAGCTTGGCATTCAAGTATCCTATTGCATCGAAATCGCAATTATTTCACGAATTCATCTCGAATGCCAAGTTTTGGAATCTCCTACAATTCAGCTGCCAAATGGCTAAAGTTTCTCTATGTGTGTATGTGTGTGGGTGAGGTCCTGTGGATTTTGGCTATGTGTGTGTGTGTTGGTTAGTCTGTGGGTGGTTTTGTGGGTGGCAGAGTCCTGGAAAAGACTTCGATTTAATGCGAATGCGATGCGTTGTCCGATGGCTGCCCCTGAATGGATTTGCCTTCGCCTTCGCCCCCTCCTGCATTTCCCTTGGCTTTTGTACGCCAGCCTCTCAGCCTCTGGATGTTCCTCCCCCCCAAACCATCCATCCATCCATTATTTTTTTCACTCTGCGTTCGCTGAGCTGAGATTTGTGGTGCGGTGCAAATAGATTTCTAGCGCAGAACATAAATAATACTCACACAGGCACACAGGCGTTGCCCTTTCAAATGCGAGTGCGTTTGTGTGTGTGCCAGTTGATCCTCTTCTTTTGGTTAAAAAAAAAACTAAGAACAAGTAAGGATGCTATAGTTGAAGGCCCGACTATGGAGTACTTATGCTTCAGTGAGTAAAATATATTTATATGTGTATAATTGTTCTATTGTTAAATTTTATAGAGTTTTTAGAATTATTAGAATTATTTGAAGGTTGTAACCTTACAAAAATAGTTTCTTAACATAAAATATATAAATATATTAAAAAAATAAAAAAATTCTTAAAAGAAGAATATAAATATAAGATATTTTCTTAAATTTAAAATATTTTATTAATATTTGGCACTTTTAAATGTTTGTTAAAATCTAAATAAACTTATAACTCATATTTTTCACCCTTCCTTTATAAATTAATATTTTAGAAACTATTAAAAAGCGTTTTGAAAATCCTTTTAAAAACTCGCTAAAGTCTCTTGAATATACCCTTAATTTTTTGCCAAGTACCCAGTACAAAAACGAAACGTCAAAAAAAGGACAAGGAATGGAAAATTCTGAAACCAAAATCAAAGTGTTTGCGTTTGTGAAAATCACACACAAAGGAGAACGAGGCGTGGCGGAGTTGGTTTGCCTGGCTTTGCATGCAAATTTTGCCAGAACGCTGGCAAAACGTTTGACATTTGCCATTTTCCCCTCAGCTAGATAATGTGGTCTTTATGGGTCCCAGTGCCTTTCGCCGGCAGAGATGTCTATGCTTTTTGCTGGGCCCTCCTGTCGCATATTTTTGCATTGGCCTGGCATAATGATGGGCACCCTGCCTGTTTCTGCATCCTGTCAGCAGTTTGATTTGCATTTGCATTTGCCCTGTCCACATTCTTGTCTTGCTTGCTTGCCTCCTGCTTTTCATAGTTTTCTCAGTTCGCCCAAGGAATTTATGCAGCCCGGCATTCCGGACACGTCCTCCTAAGGACTACATTTTGGGCTTCATTAGTGACTTGGTCCAGGTGTAATTAGTACACGAGCCGAGCTCATATTTGTTTGGCTTCAGGATTCTTTCTCAGATGCCGGTTCCCCTTGAAACCAATATGGGTCCTTGCGTTCCTCTTTTGAACCAGGAATTGCTATTAGGAATGGTGAACATTGATGATTAGTTCAAAGGACCTTTTAGAATTTGTTTACATTTTTTGAAAGAAGCAAATTCTTCTTTAAATAAAATCTTTAAATAAATATTGCCATCGTTTAATATCTCAAGAGAAATTTAAACCTTAAATAAATAATATTTGAAGAAAATACAGTAAGGAGCTATAAAAAATTTATTTATTTACTTATACTTATTTATTTTTACAAAAATCTAAATAAATTTGAAGATTCCTTTGAATAGATAAAAGAAATAAATCTCCCAACACATTTTCAGCTCAATCCAAGCTTTGCCAAGTTTCTCTTTCAGGATTGCCTGAAGATCTCATAACAAGTTTACGGTTCAACTTGAGTTGACTTGAATTGCACAGGCTGCAGTCAGTTGGAAGTTCCCAAAAGTGTTAAATTTTTTACCGACCCAGACAGACGGCTCAGAGGAGACTGGGACTGGGACTGGGACTGGGCATGGGCATGGGAAAGGAGATAGTGAAGGGACTTGAAATGGGAATGGAAATGGACTAGGGTGTAGATGTCGCTTCCTACTCGCTATCGAGGACTGGCATCTACAGCTCTAGGTAATCCCCAAGTGCTGCTGAACATGAGAATAACACACGTAATGCATATTTAAACATTTGCTGATAGCAAATGACAAAGGTGGAACAGAAGCCCGGTGGAACAGGAGCATCGATCCTGGGGACCAGGGAACGAGCCCACGGAAAACAATGACAATGGATAGAGAGGGAGGGAGAAGGAGGCATAGGCGGAAGCGGAGGTTAGTTTGGATGGTCTAGAACCCTCAGAGTTGGGCAAATGTTTGGCCAACTTAAACCTTAATCAATGCAAAAGTTTCTGGCCTAATCGCTCTCAATTATTCAGGTGAAACGTGGCATTTAACAACTACGTGAGAGGTGGTGGCCAGTGGAGACCCTAACGAGGCATAACTTTCGCTTTCGCAGGTGGAGGTGAGGCAGATGTGGGCGTGTTACTGGCATTAAATATAATTTTCACCACCAAAGTCTGGGGCTACTCAACGTTCACTGAAGTGGCAACCGAAACCGAGTTGCCATTCACTCCTGGCAGTGCACTTAAATAAATAGATTAACATTAATTTGAATATGTTTTAGAGTAATTTTCTATGCTTAGGAATGTTTATAAATTAGTTTAATAACTTATATCTATTTTAGGTGATTATATTTCAATTAAAGAAGTTATTTGTAGGGTTTTTTGTGAATAATTAATTTATTAATGCAACTAATTCTGTCTTAAACGGTGATAATTTTTAAAAATATTCATTTGTGAATTATTTTATGTGAATATTGTATTTTATTCATTTCCCATTTTACTTAAATAATAACTTTTGTGTACTATAATATTATAAATAATTAAATAAAGTTTATGAATTAAATTCCTTTGCATTCTAAATCTAGTTAAAAGTGGTTTGGCTTTAATTAAAGTCCCCAAATGAAGTACCTAAGTCGACTTCAAGTGTAGTACTGGCCGGGTTAATAATAATGATATTTAAGTTGAGTGTCGAGCGGTGAACAGAGTCCGCAGCAGCGCAATGAAAGGACAAAGTTGCCAACGGAAACGGAAGTAACTGCACAGAGTCGCTCATTCCGGGAATTTGAATGTGTGCGAATGTAAGCCTTTTGTAACCAAAGTCATGGCTGCTATGGCTTGGCCAAAACTGTAACTGGAATTACACCTAAAAAACTATTCACACACACACACACACACACATAAAGCATAAAATGTGCACTGCAAGAGGTAAAAATTGAAAATTTTCGCAACTTTACAGGTGAATTCGGAGAGTGGAGAAGTAGAGAATCGGCAGAGGGATATAGTATCTAGCGTATCTACATATGTATCTGTGGTTAAGCCCCGTCAGGTGGCCCGGAAATAAATGGGGATGGAGAAGGGAGGTTCTGATGAAAAGTCAGGAAGCAAAGTTTTACGGTTCACATAAAAGCTGAAATGTTCATACAATCAGCATGAATTATAACTCGGATGTGGATTAATACTTGCTCGAAGTGTTTGGGTACGAGTGTGAGTGTATGTATGTGGCTTACTGACAAGCCTTCAAGCCTGATTTTGTGTGCCTGAATCAGGCTCCACCTGGAATCCCACACCGTGCACCTGCAAAAAAGTTGAGAGAGTTGCAGCGTTATGCGCTTTTGATTTTCCTGTAATTAAAAACTAAGCTCTGAGCACCACCAGGAGTTTGGGTTATTGAAAACGGGTAGAAATATTCGCTGGAAAATGTTTAAATGAAAGGGTTTATTGAATATATGAAATACGCTAATTTAGCTTCAATGTATGTATAATATATTCAGGTATAAAATAATCTTTTTAATGGTAAATATTTTATATATCATTTGAGTAGCAATACTATACATAATTAATTCAAAATATTCCATAAATAAACGTTATTGTTTTATGTAGAATAGAAGGGAGGTTTTTAAATTGAATTTAAATCTAAAATAAAAACAAAATGCATATTTTCTTAGTAAAAATCTTTTAAAATTGCTAAAAATTCTCCATTCTCTCCCTAAAAACCTTAGCTAAACTTCATCTTTAAATACTATAAATTATATTTTCTGTAATCTTAATTGTGTTGATTTTTTTTACCAAATTTTCATAGCTTTAAGAAATATGTTACCTTTTGTATTTAATAAAATAAATAACATAAATTCCACCTCCCTGGTTGTAAGTCTCATTTTACGGCAAAACATGCTTTATTGAGGCAATATTAAACGTTAATTTAACGAGATCCGAATCACGCAGAAGGGAGGAGCTCACTTTTTTATGGCCAATTCCTGATGCCATCTCATAGTCAACGCTCATAAATTAGAAAAACTGCGTTGACATGGCACTCGAGCGGAATGGAAATGGAAAAGAATTTGGCATCAGCAAATATTTGCAGCACGTTTTCGTTTACATATCAACTTGACAACTTTTGCATTACGATTAAGATGTACAGCCGGAGAGCCAGAGCCAGACGGAGATCCGGGGTACCAAGAGGCGAATCTGAGGGACGGAGAACAACGTTATCAACACCTTTTTGGCCACACACACACACAAGATGGAGGCGTGGCAACTGGAGGCGGACAAGTCAGCTTCCAAGACCAAGTCATGAACGAGATTTATGTGTTTTGCTCGACTGTGCGACAATAAAACAAAACAAGAGGCAGCAGCAGAACAAAACCAAAAGAGAGCAAAGGCAACCCCCCCGCACACAAGTTGCGATTAGAGATGGCAGCGCATAGTTATGAGGGGGTTACATCCGCCGTCCCCCTCTTCATAAGGAGGAAAACAACAAGCATAAATATTAGAACTTGCCTGCCACTGCAGAACGTGGCGAACATCGCATCGAATGCCAAATATTTTGACGTATTTCAGTGGGAAACTGTTGGCTCCCTCCTTCTCCGGCAGAACCAAACAATGCACTATGGTCCAGAGGACCACTTTTGTTGGCCAAAATTAATAACTCCGTAAATTTAAGAGATATCAACTTGAAACTTTACCAATCGACATTTTGTGCTTATAGGATGATACTGGATCAAAATTATCCGGATCAGAACACTATATCCTATAGCCCTCATAGGAACGAAAACAAAATTTTTGAGATAAATCCATAAAAATTTGGTTACATAAAGATTATGCTATTTTAACTACATTTATAAATTTTTTTCAAAATCGGATCAGGAATACCTATAGTTTTCTTACGAAAAAAAGGAATATAGTGCTGTTTTTGCCTCTAATTCAATGAAAAATTATTTATAAAATCTTTCTACCATTTAAAATTTTGGTTTTACATTGTATTTTATCTGAATTAAAATATTTTATAGTTTTTATAGGATATTTCCCAGTTTTCATGAGTTTAAAGACACTTTTAACGCATTTAAGATGTCATTTTCATATAAAATAAGGTAATTTTTCATTGAAAATTTCAAGAAATGTGGTCAAAAGTGGCATTACAGACTATATGCAATCGAACAAGAATTAAATACTCTACAACACACAATAGGTCTCTAGGTGAAACTAGGTGACATTCACTACTTTTACCTTTTTAAACATTAGGTTTAAACAAATTTTTTATTTTTTTGAGGCGACACACTTTAAAACCAAACTACAAAGACATTACAACGACTATGAACTTTTTACAACATTAAATATATAGTACAAGCCCCATTGATTCAAACTCTTTTTATAGATTTATCAAGTTCTTATTTTTTGTTGAGTTTTTTTAGTTTAAGAATTGTCTAAATTTTCACGATTTTTCCTTGTTTGCTAGCTTGCGAAGAAACAGCTGACTTTAAGCGCTCCGTGCGAGAAAGTGGCGCCACCTATGAAGATTTTGATTGTGACACGTTGATGGTCACTCTATTTCCAATCGATCCATACCAAAATCAATTGATTTGTTTAACTTTTAAAAAATGGATTTTGGCCAACCAAAGTGGTCGGCTGGACCATAGTGCAATGGCTATTATGGTCGCAAATGGCGGAATAACAAGCGGGCTTAGTGAGCATTAAAATGGCATCTTTGATTCCCTAAAGAAAATTCAAAAATGAATCTTGAATTATGTAGAATAATATTAAATAATTAATTAAAAGAGCATTGCGAATTAATATATAATTTACTTTTACAATTATTTATTAAAGAGATATCACATAACACATATTACTTCGCAGATCTGTTTAAACTTCATTAATTTTACATTTTTCTTTTAAATTAAAATCCCTCTAAGTTCAATATACCCTTAGATATACCTGGCCAAAAAATCAGTCACCTTCAATAGCTCCCAGCTTCGCATCCTGGCCACGATGGCCATTGGAACTTATATTTATGAGCGGCATTCGCGAGTGTGTTCCAGCTGAAAGATGCGTAGGAATTTTTGCTTTTCGTTCGTTAAGATTTACGAGGCGTCCTCACAAACACAAACACACTCACACACATACTGGCCGAAGGACCAAAGCACGTCCTGACTTTAGAAATTAATTGGCCCAACTAAGAAATTCGAGAGTAAACGCCGTGCTCATAAGTCCTGCCATCGTCCTGAGATGCGGTTTTTTTCCCCCATCCACCCATCCAACATCGGCACCAACAGGGCCACCGCCCAGACAAAATTAATTTGTTATCCTCGCTTGTTTAACGCAGCTATAAATTATGATGCCAAAGTTTTTGGCCACTCAACGAGCGGCAACAACGGCACGGGCGACTTTTCACCGTGGCAGCCACGGCCACGTTGCCTTGGCAATTATTAGCTTTTGTTACGCACACTTTATCACTGGCCACGTCGATATGGGTCCCCTTCCTGTACGTGGATGCACTTGGAAAAATTGGGGTTACATTTTATCATTAGTTTGGAATTTTTGGAAAAGTAATTGTCCTACATTTAATCAAGTTATTCCTTAACAATAGATTCCTTTACACTTAAGATTTAAGCATTGTTTCAAGTGTATTTTGGTGTCCGATATATATGGGCCGCGTAATTGGTGGGCACGTTAATCAACAAAGGAGTGGGCCCAAGGACAGGCCTCGTCCATGGCCAATTAGAGACCCATGACCGGGCAACGCCTCGAAGATGGATGCTGATGAGCCCGAGATGCTGGGATGCCACGATGCCTCGTTGGCTCAGATGCCCCGATTCCTTGATGCCTGGATGCCCAATGGGCTGAACATAAATCCTTAGACGGAAGCCACTATTAGCGGGGTGTTTAGTGAGCCTGTGCAGCCTGATGGCCTTTGATTAGCTTCGATATGCTCCGACCGTTAGCTATAAATTAACTGAGCTCTTTGTTCTAAAGGTAAGACGGGTTGCTTACCAGCAGAGGCACCAAAAGCTACAAAAAAATAGGAAAAGTCAATGAATTGATGTTAGGAATTGATGGATAAGGTTAATCAAGTTTATCAAAGAATTATAATGAATATAGAATATATAATTAACATAAATAAAAACATCTTATTTTGGTTAGATATTTATTTACTTTAAATTTGTGTATTTAATTTCCTGCCCCAAAATTCCGGTAAATTCAATCCTTATAAAGTCTACACATAATTTCCCTAACCAATCAGGATCCCACTGAAATTAGCACTTCCTCTTTGAGGCAGGTAATACCATTTAATCCTCTTTCTCATCGCAAGGTGTATATATTTCCCAGCAGATTGCACCCGATCAGGTGCCGTTTGTATTTGGAGCGTTCTTGCTGATTTTCCACTTGATTGCTTCAACTTATCCAGCTCGTTTTAAAAAACAGATTAAATTTCTCTCGCTGGCTACATCCACCACCCGCGGGGAGCCACCTACAGCAGCAGCACCACCCATTAACCATTGGCATCGTTGTCGCCTTGTTAATTAAACGTGGCACACACCGCTGGCTGGCTGAAACGCGATGCGGCATTGCGCCTCGATTGCGATTGACACAATAAATTGTCAATTACAGTGCAATTACGTATGGAAATCGTTGGCGCTCTCTCCCATTCTGGCATATCCTCCGGGGGGGTAGAAAAAAATCTCTATGGCATACCTCCCGCCCACCTTTTCCCCCATTTTCCTCCTTTTTCGGGGAGACACCAGTCGCCGCTTGATTAAATCGATAAAAATCGAGTCGCATTTTAAACGCAGTTACAGCGCACACAATAGAAACGTGCAAATATTGTCGAGGGGGTTTGCTCTAGGTATACTTTTATTTTATTTTTTCCAGGGGGGCTGGCAGACATTTAAAAACGGTCAAACGGTTATCAACACACAGCTACGGCTATGGAAAATTCGGTCAACATGACAACGTTGCGGGGCTCAAAATAAACTGTGAGAGTCTGAGCATTTCCTTTTATTTTTCGGTTTGGTTTTAAGCGAGGAATTCCACGAAAATCGTTCTGACAAATGGAAAAGTGCCTGAGGCATTAAATAATTTGTAGAAAAGAGAAAACAATAGTATTTAAAGGAAAGACTAACAGTAAAATTATAAGATTTATTTTTTGACAATTTCTGATATTTAATTTCTTTGTTGCCATAGTAAATGTTTTTGTAAATTTTGGTAAGGCTAAATCCATGGACATACAATTTACAACATGTGTCTCCTGGCCACGCAGTGTGCTATCCATCACCCCCGCCATTTTTCTTTTGTCCCCGCTTTGTGTCTGTGTGGATGGGTGTGTATTTCCGTTTCCGGTTCGTTAATAGAGTTAGTTGCACATACCGCTAACTGCAACAGCAATGGCGCCGAAAAATTCGCCAGTAAGCCACTGCCAAAAATTGGCATCTGTCGGGCGAATGGAATGGGATGGGACAGGTGCCTCGAATGGAAATGGTAACGGAAATGGTGTGGAGTAACCCAAAATGGGTGCCGTAACGATAGCCACTGGCGGCCACTGGAGGCCACTGTCACCATGGCCAAGTTCCCTTCTTCTCTTCTTCTATTTGTCCTCGCCTTCCATTCCCTTTCATCCCGACTCCTCCTCCTTCTCCTCTGTTTGCCTTTCTTTTGCTGTTGTTTTCGGCCAGGCGGAGTTGATATTGTTGCTGCTGCAACGTCCTGTGAACATTTAACTATTTTCGAAATGGCGTTAATTGGAAATGGCAATTTCATGCGCCCCCAGACGGTCTCTCACTCTTGGTTACTTTACACAGAGGGAAAATAAGAATAAATCGTAGATTCCTCTTTTGTTATTTAAATATTTTGGAGCTATTCTGATACAAATAACAAAGTTAGGTGAAAGTCTTTCTTTTAAATTTTAATTCAGAGATGATTGATGCAGGTTCTTTCTTAGACAGAATGAAAGCCGCGTAATATATATTAATATAAATTATAAATCCCCAATTTGATATATATTTTAATGTAATTTATTATAAGAACAATATTTTTCCCTGTGTCCTGTCCTTGTCCGTGTGTTGCTCTTCCTTTTTTATACTGCCCCCTGCCTTGTCCCCCTTTGTCTGAATTTTGTAGTTTCCTGTTTTTTTTTTGACATTTTTATTTTATGGTATTTTTGCAACTGCGGAACACACGCAAATACACCCTCCCACACACTAGCACACTCTCAATCAGTGGCACACATTTCGAGAGGAGGGACGCAAAGTGCGCAGCATCATACTTCGATCGGTTCGCGAATGAATATAAGCCATTCTAAACATTTTTAGTTGATTGAAAAATTGTGCAGTTGGTTGGCAATTCGAGAGCCACACGAACAGGAGTGTGTGTGTGTGTGTGCGTGTGAAAGGGGGACCTTTCTGTATTCGGGGGAAAATTTAAGCTGCATTTAATTGGGCAAAAAGAAAGGGGATTGCAAAATGCGCGACATTGTGTTGGGTATTTGGGCAATTATGTGGGGATTTTTGAACGACGAAAAGTGCCACAAAAGCCAGGAGCTCAAATAATTGGTGGTCTTTTTTTTTAATTTCTAATTAGTTTGATAATTATAGTTGAGTATAATAATCAAATTTAAATGAGGAATATAAAATAATAAAAGAATAATGTTAGAATATAAATTGTGCTTAATAAATGGGTGAAAATTAAATAATTTAAATTTCATATTTCATCACTTAATTGCCTGTACAATTTGGTATAATAAATTTCACCGCCAGCCTCTATATTTTATACTGTGTGTATATAAACCATTATAATAGATAATACATTCATATCTAGTTTTAAATCATGTCAAATTAACAATAGACAAAAACAAGGTCATAAAATCCAGGTGCATATAATAATTTTTAAAGCAATTTAATTAATTGTATACGCCAGTGAATAATTAGAGCAACAAGCAAGTTGGACACTTTCTACAAACTAATTAAAAAACTACGCAAGCAAAAATATTTTCGTGTTTTTGCCACACCGAATGGACGGGTGAAGAACAAAAAAAAAACTAAATTAGAAACGTAAATTGAATTCTGCACACTTTGCGAAATAACAAAGTGAAAAATGAATAATGACTTTGACAGCAGGAGCAGGAGCTGCAGGATAACACGTGTAGGTGCGATGCTTAATGCAGTTAAATAGCAGAGTGTGGGTGCAGCAAGGAGAGATTCAAAAGGATGTAAAGGAACCCGAGGAGAAGGATACAATGCAATTTGGAAATTGAAAACGTTTCGAGGGGAAGCCCACTTTTTGCTGTTTAACTTTTGCAGGGCCCCCCAAAACTCATTTGCATACGATTTGCTATAATTGAATTTCGCCAAAGGCTGCAGGAAACCCTAGTCCTTGCCTAGCCCCTTGACTCCTCCATTTCCGTCTCTTTTTTCATACGTATCTGTAACTCTGGTTGTCGTAGTTGTAGTATAGCTAGCCTTCAAAAGTTTTCCCCGACTTTTCCCCGCAACAAGACAAATGTGCGTAAACAGTCCCCCGCAAAAGGGGGTGTCTTTTTCGAGGGGGTTTGAATGGAATGAGCCAGGACTGTGTCACTGGCTGATAACGTTTAATGGATTGCTCTGGACTCTCAGAGACACAGACACAGACAAAGACCGAGGCCTCGAAGGGGGAGGCTTTTTGTTTATTTTTTGTTGCCTAGGCCCGGGCAATGAAGACATTAAAATATTAATGTGCAGCATAAATCAGCCCTGTGCAGGGGGGCGGGGAATAGAAAGTAAGTGGAAACCGAGATATTTTGAAGTTCCCGAAACGAATATCAATTGTATTTCTATTGGATTATATATAATAGAGAAGGTTCTGTGATATAAACAGTGCTTTACTAGCTTTAAAGCAAACAATTTATTTTTTCTCTTCACATTAAATCCCATCAAATTAATTACAATTTTATTTTTTCGATTTAATTCAAGAATCTCCTCAAAGTCACTTCATTTTCCTAGAACACTGCCAGCACTTTATTTTCAATTCCCCAGAAAACAAGTATTACTCCTCAAGTCAGTGTCTGTGTGTTTGCTTCTGTCGCTTGAAATATCAAAAACTAAGCCCACAACGCTTTTTACGTCTCTGACAGCTGTGAGACATGCAAAGGAAAGTTGACGAGCAGCCCGCCCGCAAATTACTCACACATATACTTGAGTTTTCCCAGCCCATTTTCCCCCCCTTTCAGTTTCCCACTCTCATCAGTTTTTGGTTGCCAAGTCAACAAACAAATTAATTACAGTCTGTCTCAATAGTTTGCCACATGTATCTGGGAGCTACACACACACTCACTTTTCGCCTGTCAACAGAGCTTAGCACGCTTTGACAAAATTAAATGCAAAACTCATTATGAAATGTTAATAGCGAGCAGCTGCCTCCGTAGTAGAACTGATAGTAGTTGTTGTTGCTGCTGTTGTTGCTGCTGCTGCTTTTGTGGTTTTACAAAACATATTAATTAGCATTAAATAATTAAAATATGCCCGCCGCTTAACGTCATTCATTTTAATCAGTTTTAATCCCTCGCCGGCTTTTGCGGCTTCTGTAAGTTTCCCGGATATGGGGCGGGACTCATTAAACTGTAGTTATTATAGCTGAGAAAGAAAACATAAACAAATAAGCGATTTAATGGTTTGAATTTATTTGCATGTGTAGTAGATTGGCTTTGATTTAAGAGTTTTCAAGTCGAAACTGCAAACAACGCGGCGTATGCTTAATTAAAAGCGCCCCTGGGGGTCTATTCCTCTCAAAAGAGGGAAATTATCGGATGTTTGCTGCGTAAAAAGCTCGAGGGTAATATTTTACACATAACAGCGGAATCAATTAGCCTGTTGTGGAATAAAATAACAAAAGGACCATTAGCATGTCGTGGCTTTAATATTACATTTTCTGGGATTGTAAATGTTTGCCTAGTGAATGTTTTTAAAATACTTTGAATAATAATTTAATCATATTTAAAGGATTAATGGTTGTTAGTACGATGGATTGTATTAAGAAGCTTTATTATTCAAGTATTATATATTTTCAAAATATATTATAAATGGTCTCTATAATTAATACTAGATTGGGTTTGTTCTGAGGGGATTTTCTCATGCAAATAAAAAATACTAAACTTGATTTCATATTTAAATTATCCCCTATTAAATCCCTTAACTACTTCCAAATACTTTGAATAATAATTTCATCATATTTAAAGGATTAATGGTTGTTAGTATAATGGATTGTTTTAAGAAGCTTTATTATTAAAGTGTTATATTTTTTTTTAAATATATTATTAATGGTCTTTATAATTAATACTAGATAAGGTTTGTTCTGAGGGAATTTTCTCATGCAAATAATAAATACTAAACCTGATTACATGTTTAAATTATCCCCTATTAAATCCCTTAACTACTTCCAAAAATGTTCCCTTCAAGCTGGCTCAACTGACAATGAAAATCAAACAATAGAAGAGCTCGCAGGAATTTTGGAAAATAATCTTCCTTTGATGCTGCATTGACAATGCATTTTATGCTTTTCGTTTTATATATTTTTTGTTAGCCAAATTTTAATTCACATTCGAGCCCCCGCAGCGGTTTTGTTGATGGTGGAATGGCAAATTGTTGTTTACCAACAGTGCGAGGCATAAATATAAATCCCGAGTATGTCGATGTGATTGCCTCCCCGGGCACTTAGGCGTATTGGTTTGGGCAAGGATTTGGACTGGTTGGATCGGGATTCGCTGCCCGGCAGCCACAGCCGCCAACTGTTCCTGGTTCGGTTTTCGGGCTGTGGGCCGAAATCTGGCACTGATTTTGATTCTGATTTTGATTCGGCTCCTGCAATTTGCGTAAAAGTCTACGAATGGCATGAAAACTCACAGCTTTTGTTGCACAGCCAAGTGGTAAACAAATATGCGTGCCAAAAAGTGCGGGCTTTGAGTAAATATAGCCTGGGCATATTGATTGTTGTTGTACCCTACAAAATAAAGGGAATTAAATCTTTAAAAATGTATAGAAACCCGTTAAAATTGGCAGTTGCCTGGTAATTTAATTTCATTAAAAGAAAACGTTTCGTAGTTATTTTATCACAGAAAATTCTGAATAAATACAAATTTAATAATAATTTCAATGTTTTGGCTTTCTTAAATAATGAAAACAATATCCCAGCACTAATTGTCTTATTAATAATCCTTCCAATGAAATGAAATCAAACATATTTTTCCTCTATCATTGATTTTAAAATGTTAAATTCACTACAAGAGTAGAATTTCAGTTCGAAACACTCTTCAGCTCATATCCAATTCGTTGCAATCGGATTGCGAGTAATATTCGCTTGTCACGTCCCGTTTTATTTAGAATTTGTTTTCAGCCGATGGCAAAAACAATTTAAATTTTGTCTCTGCTAGCAGCGGCAAATGAAAATAAAATAAAAACGCCGATGTCGATGTCGATGTCGTTGGCGATGCAAGAGCAAATCGAAATCAAATCGAAATGTAATCGCGCGCACCAAAGCCAAAGCCGAAAGCAATCGCATTATCGCCACATTGGCGTGAAAGTGCCACGCCCCCGCGCTAGGATGATTTTTTTGCCACGGTTAACCCTCACGCACGCACACACATATTTAACCCCCCAAAGCCAAAGGCTTCCATATATATATACATATATTTATAGTCAGCTCATATTTATGGTTACAATATTTGCCTTTAACCGGAAATCGATGAAATTTTTATGCCTTCGCCTTGGCGCCCTTTTATTTTATTTATGTTGTGTGTGTGTGTGTGGGTTTGGCAAAAATATTTGTTGTGGTATAAGCCAGCCCCCTTCCTCACCGCTTTCCGTTTCCATTCCAAAAGTATTTGCACTCTGCTTGATTTTCCAATTTTTTCCCTATATTTCGTTGCTGTTCGTTCGCTCATCGAATTTAGGCAATTTAGCGGCTTAACTAAATCGTTTTTGGTGCTCATGAATTTATACGTTTTGTTTGTGCAGCGCATGCAAAAATTCTGACATATTAATATGCGTAGGAATTGGAGAATACCTAACCCCCCCATCCCCCAACTCACTCTATATATCTTCCCCCGACCCATGGCCAATAAAAGGGAGCCCTTCTTTTGTTGTCCAGAAGTTGGAAAAGCTGGGAATGGGCCGCTCTGTGTGTGGCCGAAAATATTTATATTGTTTTGTCATTTTAGTGGGATTTACGAGGCCCAATTTGCGGTTTGATATATAATACTTCTTGTTGAAAATTCCCGCACGCCGCAGAGAAATAAAAATGGGGTCAAACATATTTGGATTTGCATGAATATAGTATGTGTTCCTTTCATTATATGGGGATAATAATAATATATTTTTATGTCTTGTTTCTGGATAAGATGTTAGAGAACAAATAGTATTAATTAATTTACTGATGTTGAATGTCTTGATAAATGTAATAATTTAATTATTAATATAAAGGGTTCTTTACCTTATTGTATGATAAAAAAGAATATGAACTATAATATACTACTGCATGAACGGATTATTTTGGAATATTAAATATCAACTAAATAAGATACAATACAAGAGAGGTAAAAAGTTCATAAAAACAAACAAATTGTAGATAAATTCCATTAACTACCTACTTTTTGCACTGTTGTTCCATTTTAACCTTTAGAGCAACTAATGCTTATATCGCTCATAATTCTCTCCCACCGCCCACTTCCTTTTCCTGTCACTGACAATTGAAAGCTTTCAAAGCACTTCACACTACACAATTTCCCTGGCATTGTTCGGAATCATGGAATTAACTTGCTGTGAAAACTCTTTATTCCGTGCCCCTTTCTCTGGTTATTACTGTCTCACAATTATGTGACAATTTCATTGATTACTGCGGACGGGGCACGCTGAAATCTCCGTTGCACTTGGCACACAAAATAATGACAACCAAATCGCCATCACGTATTGCAGCTGTATTATAGTTCGCCGGTCGCGAACAATGGCAAAGGAATTCGAGCGTGAATTTTTGCACCCAACTACAATTGGGGAAAATGCAGCATCCTTGAATGCATATACATACATACATATTCCATACATACATATATTCGTAGCATCCAGATTCCGGGATCCAGCTTCCAGCTAATGGCTCTCCCTTCGATGGGGATAATCACGCTGCGATGCTGAGCCCGTTGATGATGATGATGAATGGTACTACGTTTGCTGGTCGAGTTGGGTGGGCCAAATCCTGGACCTGGCACGTGTCCTGTTCCTCCTTGCATTGTTCTTGAGCTCCGCTTCCGAACTTGCCGCAGTTATATTTCATATTTCGAGCACAGAGAAAAAAGAAGGCTTCGTTTCACGAATTTTGTTATTAAAAAGTAAAATATATAGAAAGGAGTTCCTAGGGCTTTATTCTTTGATTAAGTATTTATTGCTAGTGGCTTATATTTTTCCATCCATCGATTTATTTTTAATATTTACTTATCCCAGTGCACCTCCGCTTTCACAGCTCAATTCATTGCAGCTCCAATGTCCCTCTTGCAGTAATCTGAATTGCTTTCCCACTTTTTCATGGCTTTGGCTTTGGCTCAGGCTTCGGCTCTGGCTCTGGCTCTGGCTTTGGCTGCAATCTTCAGCGCCAGAATTTTTACCTGCATGGAATTTGAAATCATGTGGGGATCCTGCCGGCAGAGGATTGGGGTCTCCAGGTCCTGGGTCACGTAAGCGGTCTTACTTTGTCACTGGCCGGGGCGGGCCAGTTCAATCATTTACTGTCATTTACTGCCTTAGTTACCTGTCCTGCGGCGTCTTCCAATATGGCAAAAAAAAGAATATATTTTAAGAAGCAAACTCCAGCGACTTTAAGCACGAGTGCTCTTATTTCATGTATTCGAGGGAATTCCCCTTCTGAGCTACCTGACTAGCATGGCAAAGGAAAACTCACAATCCCCATAAATAAATTGATTTTAATTGTGAATAAATATGCATGAATTCCCAAAGACTTTTTACAATTTATTAAATCTGTTATTATGTGGAAATAAATAATACAGAGCAAAGAATGTAGTAAATAATGATTCTATGAAATGGTGATTCTGTATTAAATTAGTGTTAAAATCCGGAATGGATGACATCACTAAATTTAATACCAAGAACCCACTGAACTTTTTTACACCACGAGTACAAGTCTTTGCGTTTGCCAGACGTGCTGATGGCAACGCATCCGTTTGCCAGGATCTCACCAGCTGCTACCACGCCCCCACACTCCTTTGTTTGCTGTGGAAATGAATTTCTAATACAAAAATTGCATTGAAAAGTGCTGTGACGCCTGCTGGTCGCTTGGCTTTAGCTTTAGCTTTAGCGTCAAGGGCTAACAATTGTTTTGGCAAACGCTGCCAGCCCTTGTAGAGGGCATAACGAGGATGAGAAGGCGGAAAGGCGGCACGCATATGGGCAGGAAGTGGTTCGCGTGTGTGTGCCCCCGCGGAGAAGGAGAAGAGCCCCAGACCAGACCAGACCAGACGAAGGACCAAGGCAGAAGATCTTGGCTTCCCTTTATTCCTTTCCATTTCTTCCGTTGGCCCTTTTCACCACCACTGCGACTTCTCACGGCTAGCACACACTTCACGCTGGGCATGCAAAATGCACGTCTAATACAATGCGAAATGCAAAATGCAAAACGCCAAGTAAACCAACACAAAACAGCAAGACAAGCCCAGGCACAGAAAGGGTACAAGGGTACAGTACTAGAAAAATCGTAGATAATTGGAAAGAGGATTTGTATTTTATTTTTGCAAAAATTTAAATGGCATTTAGTAACCTTTATTGCATTGTTAAATATTTTAAAGTTAAATGGCTTAGTTTTTAGGAAACACTTAACTTTAAAGACATTTATTTAACACTTGTTAATAAAATAAACCAGCAAAGTCTCTCCTTTGGTCCAGCTGCACGTTTAATGGTTCTTGTTTCTATAATAAAAAGCTTATTGAACTTTAGATTAGAGTTGCTTTTTAGTGTTATTTTCTACTTAAAGTTTGTAGATTATTATTGCTTTAGAAGAGTCTACTTTGAACCTTTGTGAAATATGTTTTGAGTCCTGAATTGCTATATTATTTGTATAAGTCATTGGCCAAATATCATCTCAGCTATAAGTAGTTTCGATAACATTTTTTATCCAAGTGCATTGCCTGGGAATACGGTGGTCTGAAAAAATAGGTTTGCTCACATACAAACACGAAAAACAGGAAATTGAATTTTCGACTTTGGCAAGTGTGCGTGCCAGGAAAGAGGAACCAGAACCAGGACTAGAAGCAACTGCAGCACAGGAACAACTTATGCCCCGACACTTGTACGTAATATGGGTAGCTGCTGCTGTTCCTGCTGCTGTTCCTGCTGCTATTCCTGCTGCTGCTGCTGCTGCTGCTGGGGCAACTATTGCAAACGCAGGACGAGAAGTCCTGACACTGGCAGTGCCTCGTTTTGCATACCAAGCAAGCGAGCTCAACTTGTGCCAGCGGAAACGAAATATTTAACAACAAAGCAAACATTCGCATACACTCTCACCCACCCAGCCACCGTGCACACTCGCAGATAAACGAGCATTTGTGTGCGTTGCATAATTGAGTGGGCGTGGCCGGAGTCGCAAGTTGAACTTTAATTTGCCGGCTTTCATCTGACTTTGTTGCCTGGAATGCCGCAGAACTAAGCTCAAATTAATAGCCATCTCTCGGCATCCGTTCCGCCTCTTCCCCCACTCCCAAAGACCAGCTTAGATGGCAGCTCAATGACTTATCATATACAAATTACAAGACTCTTGCTTTCACCCAGTGCCACGCCCCAAACTTCGAGTGTAGAGCAATTAGCGTTGGATATTTGCGCACAGAGGGTTTCAACAATTTAAATTAAGAATGTTGATAAACGAAACAAAGCTAACAGAAGTTTAAAAAACAAATACTTAGTTTAAGAATATTTAATATTTAATTTACACAAACTTTAACTGTTTATTTTGTTCTTGATTTATCAGCAAAGAAGTATATTTTTCAGGCAACTTAAATAAAATTATATTTCAGATTTCTATTCATTTCATTTTTGTATTTTCGCACATACACCCCAAGCTGAGACAGAAGTCAAAAAGTTACAATTTACGCTTGTAAATAGCTTTAAAAACTTTTCTCCGGTTGCTATCTGCTTCTACAATTTTGCTAATTAACTCAGCACCCAAGTTTTTGGGATAAATCCACCCTCTCCCCAGCCATAAAATCCAACCCTCAAATCCGCTTTCAACGGAAAATATATATATAGATATAGAGAGACCCCCTTGAAAAATGTACCCTTCAACACTCGACAAATTCGCGTCTGTCGCTAATTTCGCTAATCAAAGCGCGGGGCACATCCTTCTTATCGTTTGGGGAAAAGCGGAAAAGGCGATGAGGAAAACATTACTTCGATTTTATTAAACGGGATGCAGTGTAGGGGGGTGAAAATTTTTGAAAGGAACCGGCAATAATTTGCCAAAAATGAAAACAACATTCAGCAGAACAGCAACAATAAATGTAGAACTTTTGTTAATGGGAAAGCGAACAAAATGCTGCTAAGGAAATTAGATTTTTTTTGTTGTTGTTGGTTGTTGCTGTGTTTTCTCTTTGGCGATAATTAGTAGCATTATTTAAGGGGCAGAGTAAAAAATAAGGCATGCGAATGGTAGTAGCTGACCCGGGTTATGGTTATTGCCAGGGCACGTGTCACCCTTCGGGATTCCGGTTCCCCGAAAACTAAGAGCTCGCGGCATCAACTCCCCGAGAGTCGATAATGTCGCGGCCTGGCCACAAAGGCAAACAGAACAAACCGGGAAAGGAAAAAAGGGAAAACGGGAAAGCTATACGGAAAAAAAATCACCACGAATAGATTATAAAAATTTGTTTAATTCAGGATTTTGTTTAGGAAGCAAAATAAAATACTTTTATTTATAAATTATTGATTATCAACAATTATTAACATAAATTTACATAATTCAGGTTCCTGATGAGCCATGCCAGAAACAGAATTCTATCTGCCTTACATATTTATTTCCTAAATCAAATGAAATTTTGTATTAATTAATGTTTATTCTCTTTTCTAATTTTTTCATATCCAAAGTATAACTAATTTCTCTCTGTGTGGAAAAGGGGAGGCTGGCAGCACAACCTTCTGTGGAAAAACTAATAACCGAAAATTGGGTAGGAAGCGGAATCGGACTCGGGAGTGGCGAGATCTGAGAACTGGAAGCTGGAAGCTTGGTAGCTGGCGTCGAGCGCCAAAACTCATAAAATTCAAGCCATTGAGTTTTCAAAATCGCTTCGGGCTTCATTTCGATTGGCGTACACCCCGCGGCCTCTCCTTGGTCCAGGCATTTATTGGATGGCATTCTGGCCTCTTGACTTTTCTGTCGCTCTGCTCCTCGTTGTTTGGCCATTTAAATTCGTTACGTTTCGATTGCCGTGAATATGCAGTCAACTTTATAAAATTTATAGATTAATCTGATAGATAGGAAATTGCTTTGTTTTGGCCCCCGACTCGGAAAAGGGATGATCCGAAAGGGGATCCGAATAGGGAGAAGGCTACGAAAAGTTGGCAAAATATGAATGGCTTTTTGTTTGCGAAGGGAGATTTAGCCACTGCCAAGGCAGCACTTTAAGCTTTCGACTTTCAGCTCGATAAAAAGATAAACCGCACAATTTATGCGTGTAAAGAAGGAGGAAACGAGGAGTTGAACAAACATGTGAAAAACTCGAATTTAAAGTGTTCTTTTTGCTGTAAATACATTTAGCTGGATGAAATATAATTTCTAATACATAAAACATGGCAAAAGTTGAGTCAGGAGTCGCAATGAATTTATTATATGATTATCTTTAGTTGTTGAAATACTTTTTAACTTGAATTATAACTAAATAAAATACGAAAACAATTATCTTCCTAAAAAGTAAACTATTCTTGGTAAATTTGTTTGTTTCTTTATATATTTCCTAATCATTTTTGCATATTAATTTAAGAGCCCTTAGTTCCTCCCTTTAAATTCAATATCCTTGAATAATTCTATTATATCAAAGTCACTCTCTTCACCCCTCACGCTTGCCGCATAAAATAAAGATATTTCAGCTACCCCAGCCTTAACAGACTTTAACCCCAAATGATGTTGTTGTCTGTCCCGATGTCTCTCCATATCCCTTTGCACATCACAAAGGGGAGCCTGCACACAAATAATGCCAAGCAGGATATCCACCCATGTGCTTTCCAGGCAATTGCCTAATTAAATTTTATATCGAATGTCGTAAAACGAAATTTCAATAAGCACAAGGACAGCACAAAGGTGGAGTTGGGCGGGGAGAATATTTGCATCCTTTGCCCAGCGAGGCCTTAATAATATTTTGTACCGGCAGCAGCAGCAGCTCAGGAGTTAATAACACGGTCAAATGTGCGGACCAGGTCAGCATTAAAATCATGCGGTTCATTGACCAAAATCTCCGCCTCGCTTTCAATATCAAAAGTGGAAGTGGAAGTGCTGGGAAAACAGAAGCAAACTGGTGGGGCGTACGGATAGTCATCATCTTTGCCTGTTTACACAGTGCAGAACATTCCGAAATGTGAGTACAGGGAGGAAAAAAAATACATGAATTCTCGAAATCAAATTATTACAATAAAAGAAAGCAGTCTTATTAAATAATTTAAAGTTTATATGAGAGGAAAAATGTTTAGTAAAACGATTGATTGGGTTAACATTACTTAATTAATAATAAGTATGTTGAAGATATAAGCGATTATTAATGCTTAAAATTGTTATTTTAATATATTTTGAAGTTATTTTAATATATTTTGGTATATTCTGGTATATATTTGGGGTATACTTGGGTATATTTTTGAATATTCTGGGTATATTTGGGTATATTTTGATATATTCTGGTATATTTTGGTGTATATTTTGGTATATTTGGGTATATTTTGGGTATTTATTTTGTAAACTGGGTATTTTAATTATTTTTATTTAATAACTTATATTTCTTCGATTTTCTTTCCGTGTCTGAAAGGGGCACAGGACATTCGAGGAATTCTGCAGCGGACATTTTGACAAGTGGCTTCAATGTTTGCTTAGCCTCTCACAACCGAACAGGTTGAGCCATCGCCAACGCCATCGCCATTGCCATCGCCAAGTGGAGCGGACAGAAGGGAACTCGACTTTTGACGACTCGGCTCGTCATCATTGCTCTCATCATCATCATCACTGGGCTCTGGCCATCGCTTGAGATATATATATATATAGAGAGAGAGATATATATGGCCAGATACGTATATATGTCAATGACGTTGCAAGCGCAGCTTGTTTGTTCTCATCCTTTGGCACTCATATAAAGTTTGTTTGCGGATTTGTGCAGCGCAATATGTCATTGCTGCCTCTTTGGGCCATCGACATTGACTTGAAGGAGGAGAAGCAGAATGTGGATAGGGATAAGGATGCGGATGAGGATGTGCAGGGGCAGGGGCAGCAGCGACCATGTTTAATGGCAATGTACGTTCAAGTAAACAGACACACCACCCACATACACATAGGCACAACGCACTTGTGTGTCAGCGAGGGTAGCTTCAGGGATTTAAGAATCTTTAAGATATATTATGCCCAGGAAATCAGTGGCTTTTTATATTAATTTTAATATAATATTTGTAGTTTAAAATTAGGTTTTTTAATACAAAACTAAATGTACATTTTTTACTATATTTTATTAAATAAATACATCATAAAGGTACTTCATAAATCAATAATAAATACAAATATTTATTAACAAACTCTTATTACATTTTCATAGCTGAAATGTTTTTTTATAAATTTCTAGTGCTAATAGTTGAAAATTAAGCATTCAGGTTTCAAATATTTACCTTAAATAGCAAAGGTTATATACATATATTTGCATGATCGTGTTTTGTTGGCCATATTTATATAGACTTTTTAAAGGCCACCCTCTCATGTGTACATATGCAGTTCAGTGTGCAGCGTCGACTAACAAATCCTTTTGGCATTATAAACATTATTAAAATTTCATGTTTCCTGCTACGAGCGACAGCCTCGACTTGCCACTCCCTCATCGTGAGCCCGCCGCCCCTTTTTGGCTCTATCTCGGTCGCTCCGCCCGCCGCCCACTCAAAACGCAAACGTAACGAAACATGAAGCTTGAAACAAGCAGCAGGGTGGGAGTAAGTGAAGGAGGCGGCTTTGAGCTCATATAGCTCACAGATCCTCCTGACCATCTAAAAGCCCTCCTCCTATATTCACACTCTGCAGAAAACCTCATATGAAATCAAGATTATCCTCAGCAAATATTTTAAAAGTAATCAGAAATAGGTTATATTTTTTAAGAGAAATATATAAGCATTTTAAAAAATATATATTATGGAAATATATGAAATTTTCATGCATTAAGTAAATTATTAAATTTGTTGCATTTCATTTAATCAAATAATTAGGTAAACAAACATTTTAAAATAATTTTTGACTTTTTGATTACAAAATCATATGTCTAATTCTTATTAATTAAAAGTCCTTGGATTTTGAAAATATGTAGAATATATATAAACGTATATTTTTACTATTACTTTAAATTATAGATTATCTATTTTTTTTTCAAAGTGCATGAACCTAAGCCCCCTTGGCTATAAGACTGTCTAGCCTTGCTTATTTGCAGCATGCTTCATGCTTTATGGTTACTTGGTCAAGGGCCTTTCGTGCTTTCTCGCTCTCACACACATACACACGCAGATCCCACACACACTCACGCCTAAGTGCTCTCTCACACACATATGCCATATAAAGACCAAGTCACGAAATGCATGAAATTTTGCGCCGTAAATCGTTAAAATGGTTTTATTTAAGTAAATATGCAAAAATGCTTTTGTTAGACTCGGAGAGAGCATTATGTCCGGGTCAGATCTGGCCACGTTAATATCCGGAATTTAATTTGAAAATTTAACAATCCACATAAAATAGAGAGAGAGAGATACGAGACTAGAGACTAGGTAAATATTTAAAACCGAGACTGAGCTCTATTTTACGACATGTCCTGCCCAGCGTCCACATGTCGTATGTGGAATATTTGAAGGCAAGTCACAAGGAGATAGGCTGGAGATTGAAATAGTGCTGTAAATGATGTTATATTTATGCAAATTAAATATAATAATGGAATGAGTGAATGAATATGAGTGATATATCTAAAGCCAAGCTGAAGGTAAAGAAACTCTTTTAAGAAAAATGTAATTATTAAACTGCAACATATTTAAATACAATTTTTTTAATAACCTAAAATATTATAGTTCTTCTTTCATTCACTAAATTTTTTTTCGCAGCCAAAGTTCGCGTTAAAAACCATTTGACCTTTGGTCTCCTGCAGGATAAGCTGAGGGGCCAAAAACCTTTTAAACAGTTGCCAAACTCCTCCAGGTCATTGTTATGGCAACTTCTTCCCTGCAATAGCTTTGCAATTTTCTTGCGAACTCACAAAACTTCAGCTGCGGCAAAGGCTTTCCCTTCCGGCTCCTCCTAACTAGCTGGAAAATGGAGGCTGGAATGGGAATGGTGGAAAAATACGGCGGAAAATGGGCGTGGGGTTTAGGGAACTAGAACTGAGCCCAGCCCGTCTCTCCAGCTGGCTAAACCCAAACGCACTTAACACTTGCCGCTGAGTTTTGCCACTGAGTTTTGCGTAACTTTTGCGCCGGGAATCCAGCGAACTACTTTCGTACCTGGGCAACCGGGGGCAACACCGGAGAGGGGATGGGGATTGAAATCTACTTCAGTGCGTCACGTAGGCGCTTCAAAGTTTTCATTTTTGCAAAATTTACGATTTAACGTTAAAGTGGAGCAAACAAAAAAATATATATAAAAGAAATCGGGTATATATTCCGCAGTACATACATATATGCACCATGTACTACTTAAAAGAATGGCAAACTTTGAACACGACCAAAATCCCACTAAGTAAGTGTACGCGTACACAGAAAGAAATTGCTGGTTTAGAAGCTAAATAAATTGAGATTTGAATTTAAATTTGGGATTATTATAAATATTTTTTGATTAAAAAATGTATGAATTTGGTTTGATTTCGTTTTCACTTTCCCCAAGTCACAAAATCTATAAACTAGCATAATTTTTACCTGTGCTTCCAGCCCAGTTTGGTTTCCGGGTTAGCCGTTCTCTTCGAGCTCTCCGGCCGGGTTCAGCTGCACGTACTTTGGATTTTGTTGCGTCTCCTTCTTTATTGCACTTAAGATTTACTCATCAGCAGGTGTGCCCGTGCTTCCATCTCCCAGCCCCAAACCGGAATCTACGATTGAATTTCAGACAGTCTCCCCCACCGAAGGACCTCCTTACAGATTCACCCACTCTACCATCGACCTGAGGAAACGCAAAGGCTTTTGCAATTTTTATGTGCAATTTTTTACATGAGAACCAAAGGCGGTATGAGAGTGTCGCTTGTGGCTCGTTAAGGTTAAAGGGGCGGTGGCAGCGTTTTCTTTCTTTTTTTTCTAAGGGGTTCGGGGGTCTGTGGCTGCCACTGATAACCGGAGAGTGGATTAGTCTCTGGGTATCGTTCGCAAATAGGATAGAAAAATAGAAAAAAAGGGCCAGCACTGAGACTCATGAAATATTGAATGCAAATGCGGAGTAAATTCTAGTTGATCTTGGAACGATAGCATAAGGAATCGGCTACTTTAAAAATGTTTTTCTGCCTTTTAAAAGCAAAATAACATCAAGAAAGTGTTTATCATACCAAAATTAATTTATTGCTTTAACCTGTTCTTTTTTTTTATTTCACTATTAAATCTTTTTTTAGCTAAACTAATTCCAAACACTTTGTTATTCGGGAATATATTAAAACACAGATTGAAGGCACTGATTGAAATTCGAAAGGTTCACATGACTCCCACAACTGATGGCATTCCTAGAGGGTATTGAACACGGGATCTCTGCACATTTTTTGCTATGATTTAGTGCACACCACCTGCCGAATCATCGCCACCCAGCAGCGCCCGCAAATACAATTTAAATTTTTAAGCGGCATCTACTTTGGACACGCCTTGGCCGGGATGGGATTCGTGTCACGCATCCTCGACGGGTGGCAGCGTCATCAGCATCCCCTAAGCCCTCATTCTACTAACATCAGCATTGAAGCATCAGCATGTTGTCCTTTGGCTTCGCTTTTCCCCATTTCTTTTTTTTTTCGCCGCCATGGAGCAGCTCTTTGTTGAATGTTGCAATTTCAACCCGTTGATGGATTTGATGCTTTTTTCCCAGGGCCCTACACTTGTGCACTGGGGGAAATGAGGAGGATTTTTTATATATTTTATAAAACTAAATAAATAAATATTAAACGAAGACTAATATGAAACAGTGTATTTTATTTTAAAATAAAAGTTTATAAAATTCACCTATGAAAAATGTTTTACTGCAAAAAATAAACAAAAAACTTTCTGCAGCTGAATTTATATTTGTAAATTTTTAATTTTATTTTGTATTTATTTAAGAGTGTTCTTTTTTAGTTTATTTTTTCTTTTATATATTTTTAGTTATATAGTAATATGCCTCAGTGCATCTATATGTCCTGGCAGCGGCTGCAAAATCAGCGCAAATCAGTGGCAAAAGGGGGGTTTGCGAAGGGGTTTTTGGGCATAAGCTAGGGGCGTGGCAAAAAGGGGCCAGGGGTGAGGTGAGGGAACAAACTCAAATTGATGACACCCGCAGAGTCCGCGTTGTTGCTGGCGCTTTTGCCGCCTGTCTGTCATTGATACTTGCAAAAATGCTTCTTTCCATGTCGCACGCACACGCTGCGCCAAATGACACTAAATTTGGTTGATTAGATGGTCGCCAAACCCGAAAACGGATTTGGCATCCTGCCTCCCCCGGATCTCCGGATACTCCATGTGCTCCATGTTCCGTGAATATATTGTATCTTGTTTCCATTGTCGTCACAAACTCGACGTAATCAATGATACTATGGAATCCTAATTGGATGCGAGAGCATTCTTTTGAAAAGAATCCTCTTGATGGAATATGTTTTGGGAGTATTAAGCAAAGTATTTTACTAAAATAAATTGTAAAAAATATATTGCTATGTCTTTGTAAAAAGGAATAATTTATAATAAATACTAAATATATTATACAAGTGGATGGGTAATATTTTCTGTCATAGTTTCAAATACTCTGAAGTGTTTTTTTTTATTTTTTATTACCCATAAACTTTCCTGATCTAGTTACCTTTTTACCTCCATGCTTTTGCATTTTCACAACCAATTTTCTTAATCCATTTCCCGCTTTTTTAATGCCTCAATTGATGGGTAACCCTGTTAGCCAACTGTCAGGTTATCCCTTTTTTTTCTTTTTGTTGGCAGATTGTTGGTGGCCCCATCAGAAGATCCGTTTTCGCGTCGTTTTATGTACCAGTTAACGTCAGCCTAATTGACAAATCTGCGCTTAACAAGCAAACGCAATCTGCTGCAGCCCCCGAATGGAGAGCGGGGAATTTTCCGGGTGGCGGAAAATGCAAAAGCCAGACGACGAGTCGGCGGGGGGAAGGCCATATAAATTAACACAAGTATTTTTACCTAGGCCACACCCACCAAGCCACCATGCAGAATGCATGCTAACAACCACTTAGCGCACACGTCCCGCCCATTCGCCCACTTAACCCCTAACCCCTAACCCCTAACCCCATGACAAGCGCCCCTTAACCCCCTGTCTGCCCCCAGCCCACCGTTGAGGGATATGCCACCGATGATGAACAACTATTAAAGAAATTACGAGCTGATTCAAACGTCGAGTGCGGCGGGATTTCTGACTGGATGAAAGAGAGGGGACTTCGTTTTATTTGCAACAATTTGACGCAAGCTGAAATGCATGCGGGTGCGTTAAAAGTTGCCGAATGTCGAATTTTGCAAGCGGCTCTGTGATCCCAGATCAAACACTGGAAGAAAACGTCGAAGCTTTGTTGGAAAATATAAGAAAATACATTTTAATTCCACAGCAGAAAAATTAACAATAGCAAAGTTTTTACCATGACATTAAAAATTGTTTCTAGGTATTTTAAATTATTATTTCTGATATAAACAAAGGGAGAAAGCTTAAGGAACTTAAGGAACTCGTTTCGAATTATTAAAAAAAAATGAAGTATATTATTTTAAATGAATTTTCCAAGTGCACAACAACCCATTTCCCAGGACTCTCATCTCCCGCATACGGGAAACTTTGCTTGCGCGACAGCCTGTGTAAATAGTTGTCTATGGAGGGATCCTAGCTACAGATACCATGCCGAGGGGAACGCAGTCGGGATTGGCATAATATGCCCCCAGTGAGTCTCAGCCCAAAAAAGCGGGGAGACGGCCTGGCCTCAATCAAAGTTGGGCGTATAATGATTGTGCCCACAAAAAGCCAGCAGGATAAAGTTTTTCGCACAAGCGGTTGCATCTTTTGCATCTCTCACTCTCCTTTCGTCCTTAACCAGCAGTTTTAATTTCGCCACAAGGCGACGCGACGCTGCCGAGCGCATCCTCAATGAAATTTTAAACAAATAAAATGGCTTCGACTGCGCCTTCTTCGTCTTCGACTTAATGATGTGGCCTGCCGCTCGCTCCTCCGCTCAGCTCCTGGGGCCTTGCACTTAAATTAGTTTCTGCCAAAAAGGCCAGAGAGATGGAGAGTGTATAACAAGCCAGGAATTTTTAGCTTAGCTTTCTAGGACGGATGGTTCTCTGCTCTTATTTGCGATTACACTGGCTGATAAGTTCAGTCAAAAGCAGATTTTACACTTCAAAGGGTTCAGGATCAGAAAATATGATATATTAACATTTTTTTATAGAAAAAATACAGAAAAAGTAACTGAAATACAGGGTTTTTTTTAGTTGTATTGAATTAATTAAATGAATTAACTAAAGACATTTTTTGCTTTATTTTAAGCTCTCATTTATAATTAAAAATTAAACAAGGGATAGTTTGAAATGGTATCCAAGCTTGTAAAATTTTAAATTCTTTCTTTGTTGCTTAGTTTCCCAAAAATTCTCATTCGAGCCAAATGAACTTTGGCTGCCCCTCTCATTATGGACGTTGGAATATCGCCGGCATTAGGAGTCTTTAAACTTGCCCCCATCCTTTGGCTGAGTCAGCTTAATGAATGCAGCCCTTTTTGGGCCCGGGGCCAACCCGATTTTAGCCCTCATTCACTGGCCGAGCCCCTGGCAACTGCAACTTAAATTGGAACTGCTTCCGGCGGCTTTAAATACCGTTAGTCACGCACCCAAGTTCCTGGGGGCCACGAAGGTTTCGAAGGTGTCTTTAACCGAGGTCCGTTCGCTTACATTGTCTGGGATCCAGAGCGACTATCATGCAATTGGCAGGACGGAGTCCGGGCCCCACAACTTGGCTTATCGCGCCACCAGCTCCCAGACTTACCAGACCCCCCCCCCCCCAGCTCCATCGCACGATCCAATATGTCTGACTAACTGACTCAGCGCTTTGATTGCCAGCCAGCTCCCCCCTTGTTAGAGGGGAAAGGAGAGGAAGCAACTTTTCTTTTTGCCGCTGCTGCCTTGGCGGTTGGCTTCCGGGGGTAACCCCTACTCCCTCCCAAAAGCCACTCCCCAAAGCTTCTTTCCCCCCAAAAAAACAAAAAAAAAACTTCAACTTTGGCTTAATTTCGCGCACGAAGTAATACAAAAACTTGGGAGGATTGGCGGGGAGTTGGTAACACGTGCGGCATCCTTAACACATTCCAACAACTGAAACTACATAATAAAACACTTGGCGCTAAGGTTAAATTCCTTTTTGCAAGTTTCCAGCACCGAAAATAAATGGGGCCACTATCTTTTCAAAGATTTCTCAGTTGCAACAAATTAAAATTTTCGATATAAATTTGCAAAATGATTTTAAAGCTTTGATTGGTTTGCTATAAGTTTAAAAAAATTGATTATAATTTGCTAAATACTTTTGCTAAATACTTTTATTCTAGAGTAAATATTTCCAGTGATTAGAAATTAAAATTAAAACCTTGCCACATTTTCGCGCGATGTTTTCGATGTTGTCCCCGACTCTCGGGGTTTTGGAGAAACGGATCCCGGGTCTGAGGCCTCGTCAATTATTGAGGAGCAGCTTGGCGACGCGACTGCAAAAGGTGTGCTTTTAATTGTCCTCGTCGTCCTTTTGGCCGTTTTTGTTGGCATCGTCCCTGATATATTTAGCACGAACGCCCACGAACCCACGGACGAGATACTCCTGGCACAAATTGCTCGGGTTGTTGGTGTTGGCGTTGATGTTGCCGCTTGTTTGACTGCTTGTTTTGTAATAATTTAGAAACTTTCGCTGAATGTGTGCTTTTGTGCTTGCTGTTTGTGGCATGTCTGCCAGGAGAGGGGGATCCTGGGAAGCATTGCATGTGCAGCCAACAATGGCTGGAGAAAGTTAGTGCACGGTGATCCATTATAGTCAAAAGGCTATATTTAATTACTAGCAAAAAGTTGTCTTTGCTTCAAATGTTTGGGAATTTAATTGAAGTATTTTTTGAAACAAAAAAAAAAAAATTCAAAATTTACAATCAGCTTAAGAAAAGACTAGGGTTACTTGAAATTTATTTAAAATCCTTTTAAGTATTCCCAAACTTCTTCAAGAACTGTTTACCGAAGGAATAATTTTACTATTTAAATATTATAAAGTCCTCCCTTGACAAAACCCTCCTCCAAAAAATCCCCCACGAATAAAACTAGCTTGAACTCCTTTCAAAATAACACATTGTGTGTCTTAGACATTTACCTCCACTGAATGCCTGCCAACTTATGGCAACCACTGTCATGCCTTCCCCTTTCACTTCACCCATCTCAGCCGCTTAATTCAAAGCCTTTTCCTTTCGCCTTTGAGATTTGCGTGTTTCGCTTAATGAAGAAGACAAATAATCGCGCAATTAAAGCCTTTTAGCTTTAAGCGCGAGTAAATAATTGCTGTGAGTGCAGAAACGAACACACGGACAGGGACAGGGGCAGGAGCAGGAGCAGGAGCAGGAGCAGAAGCAGAAGCAGGAGTGAGTGTGCCTCACAGATACGGAATACGAGTTGGAGTCGGAGTCCTGTGAACGCTGCACTAACAAATGGTAAATGTATTCAAACAACAAATCTTAATGGCACGCTAGAATGAATAGTAAACGAGCATGAGTAGAGGCAAAGAGAGAGGAGAGGTGGGAAGATAGCGATGAATACCTGGGAAATTACACTCAGAATTATATATTACATGATATTATGATAAATAACTAATTTAAAATAAAAAGAAGAATAATTTTCCAAAGAGAAAAAGTACTTTTTTAACTAGACTTATGTAAAATTTGATTTTTATTAAGGTTTTGCTGACTCATCATTGAGAATAGTTTTTCTTGAGTGTAGAGAAGCCTAGAAGGAGACTACCTTTTCTATTCCCTCTCCCCGCTGCTGTTGACTTGACTCGGCTTCCGTGGAAAATTCTTAATTGCACCTGGTGTACGGCGCTTTCCGCTGACTGGAATATCTGGATAGCTGGCTGGGCTCTGACTGGCTGGCTCTTGATGGCTTAGATTAACTGCCTGACAAGTAAACCCACTTGCGCAGCACATACAGACTTTGTTGCTGTTTCCGGCTGACTGTCAGTTGAACGAAGCAGTCAGTCAGTCAGAGATTCAGTGCCTTCTGTTGGTGTAATTTTTTCACGGCTTATCCTTATCCCCATCCACCCACCCACCCAGTGGCTGTTAACCCCGACTGCCTTCCTGCCTGTCGGTTAACTCCTCAAACCCTCAAGTGCTCTCGACTCACGTGCTCAGCGCTCGTAATTATTTTTCCTATTGTTCGAATTAAATGCTCGAGGATTTATAGGGCTTTCCTTTTCGGGCCCTGCTCAAGATTTCTGCCAAACACACACACACACACACTCAAAGAGTTATTAATTGTGGCCAGGGGTAACAGGGTAGCGGCATGGGAAAGATAGTTTCTCTCATCCCTTTTCCCACTTTCCATTTTTGCGGTATTTTTCCTACGTTTTTTTTCTCCCGCCTTGACACTTGGCATAATTATTGCTTTCGGAAATTGAATGGCTTGAAAGGAAATTGATTTTATAACCAAAAACATGACTTATCCTTTGCTGTATCAACTTGTGGTTGAGGTTTTTAGAAAACTGTATGGCATATTGTGACGGGAAAAATGGTAGGAAAATTCTAAAGGAAATAAAATATAATATTAACCTTAATTAAAATAAGAATGCCATGTTCAAACCACTTTAAGTTGTCATCTTTGCTCGACTGCCCTGGCTTAAATTCCAAGAACCCCAATCAGAGTTCGGCAATAACTTAGAAATTCTTAGCTGAGCCTTTGGCCCTGCTGGCCATAATTTTTTGGTAAGGAGATGGCCTCCGCTCGTCCTTTTGTGTTAAATTTAAATTTATTTGTTGCTCCTGAAATTGATAACATAACTTTCTTCAGGTTTCCACATCGTTAGCTCGCTATGCAGCGGAAAGTTTTATATTTCAACAATTTTACAATTTTCCCACACACAACCACACGCATACTTACTTTGGGCACTTCTTGAGGCACTTCTGCCGACCCGTCCTCTAGGATTTTCCATCCTCGCCTCCTCGGTGAAAGAGAAGCGCGAAAATTGTTCCGAAAATTGTCATTGGCTCGGCTTGAGCTTGAGCTTCAGTTTCTGGTTCTGGTTCTGGTTTTGTGGTTGCTCCAGCGTCAAGTCATAAATTACGAAGCGAGTCATTGGAAAAGCAGCAACGCAGTTGGTAGCACGAAAATTTTCAGCTACTTTCTTGGCTACTTGTGGAAATTGTTGAATTTATGCATGCATTACTTGATTTGTTGTCCTTAGATGCTGGCGACGTAATTTATTTGTTTGGCCCTGACTCTTCCCTCTTCCCTCGCCTCTTGCCCCGCCCCGAAGCCATACAGCACTTAAGCCAAAGTCATATAAATGTTTATTAAAGCTAACAAATGTGTTGGACCCTCCTCCCCCGCTATCCCCCTCACAGAAGTTTAGTGAAAGCACTTGTACACTCAATTTGAAAATATGACAATGTTGTCTCTTTGGATATTCAATGCTTTTAACCCCAAGTGGAAGTCTAACAAAGGGCGAGGGCCAAACAATGTCGATGGGATTCTCCGTGGTATGTGGAATGGAATGGGGTTTCTTGGCAGATTCCCTGGCTCTTTAGCCAGCTGATGGTGACTGCTGTCCAAGATGGAGAACGCACAAAAAAGGTACAAGGTTAGCACTTTTCCCCCTTATCAGCGGAGGGAAAACAAAAGGAAAGTCGAGGGGAACTCGTCGTAAAAACCACACGGCGACATCTAACTCGGGTTTCCATATGTGCGTGAATATCAACACGTCACTAAACTATGCGCACCGCGCCACCACCCCTCGAATTTCCCACATCAGTCCATTTCAATTGAACGAAAGCGAAAAGGGAAACGAAAATGCGAGGGATAAGCTTATAGGGAAATCTTTGGGAAGGTACTCTTTAAATTTAATTTATTTGAGGTAATATTTATATTTGGTAAATAAAAATATGTTAATAAAAATATGTTAATTAATTAAGACGAAAATATAAATATCTGATACTGCTTTTTAAGCTAATAAATTACTAATTAAAGTTAAAATATAACAGCTTAAAATTATATTTTATATAAAATGGTTACTAAATATATATAAGATTTTAATTCTTTCAGTATTTTTAGGTTCTGGGAAACTTCTGGGATATCTGACAGAAATACAAGATTAATTACCAAAATAAATAAGTTTGGCTAACAGTACTTTAATTCGCTTTATTAATATTATTTAATAATTTAAAATCTTTATAATATAAATTAAATTATTCTCAAAATTGTATAGTACTCTTCTGCGAAAGAGTGGTAAAAAAATATAAATGAAATACCAAAAATCGAGGCATCCGCTTTCCTTTCACTGCCACAACTAATTCGCACACCATCGCATACAGCTGAACATGTGCTTCCTCATTTGAGTGTGTGTGTGTGTGTGTGTGTGAATAAACAAGGAGTAAACAGGATAATAGCAATAAAATATAAGCGCCAGTCGCGAGCTGGCTTTTTCGGTGGCTCTGTCCCAGCATAAGTTTGAATGTTTTTGGCCTCAGCTATTTTTATGGCTCGCTGGCGGGTTTTCCCTTCCAATTTCCCCGCCGCTTGTTTATTTGCCCTTTCGGTTTGGTATAGCAGGCAGGCAGCTTGTTTTCGTTTGCCATCATTTGATGTTGCTACTTCTTTTTGACAAGCAACAGTGACGTAATATGGGAAATATGTTTACAGTTCGCTTTGCCGGCTTCAGCTTTGATGGTGGTGGTGGTGGCAAATTGTGGCATCCTTGGTTATGGAAATTTATTAAGAATCTATGCCCAGCGGAAGTTTTCTGTTATTGGTTTCTCTCTATTGACATTTAGTTTATGGGTCAATGATTTAAGCTTCATTTCGATATTGGTTCTTTCTTTGTGTCGAATAAATAAGAATTATTTCTTACAAATTTCACATAAAAGAGCATTATAGAAAAATATAGAAATAGAAATGTAGTTTCTTCGCAAGCTTTATTATTTTACATTCTAAAAGTAATGATAAATGATTGTGGCCAACAATTAATTTTCCATAAAGATTTATGCATTTTTCAATTTAATTAAATTCTCCAAAGGCTGAAACACAATGAATTAACTACGCAAAAAAAAAAGACTGGTTTAATTGATCAAAAATAAATAGTCTTAATTGTGTATGGCCATGGCTTGTTAGCACAAACAATAACATACCGGCCCATTTAGCACAAACTATAATTAATTGGCAATTAATTTAACTGTCCTTGCCGTTGTTGGCTACCAGCCGGCGCAGTAACATGTCCTTGCTGAAAGCTTATGCCATAATTTATGTTATTAAACCTCCACGAGAATTTATAATCAATAATGAATATTTAATCAAAGTACAAAACGGGGAAAAATTTAAATGACTAGGTAGGGCCTGTATCGAATTTACAAAGATAATCAGGGTGAAATTAATATCAAAAAATGTAATTACCCTTAAAAAGTGAAACTAGAAATATAAGCATATTTATTAATTTTAAAATAGAAACAGAGGAGCAAATAATATTCAAAAAAATGCGAAATGACACCTGCAGTTAATTAACTATAATGGATTTAATTAATTTATAAGTTATAAAACAGAAAACGACATGAGCAAGGATAATGCCAATGCTCTGCGTGTAGAAAAAATGCATTTACATTTAATTAAATCAACGGAAAATATTTTTCTTTAGGCACTTATTTAATATGTGAAAACGCACATACATTTCCAATAAATATGACGCTACCAATGGGGGTCATGTAAATGTTAACAAAAGACGCATGAATTATGCCCGCAGTCAAAAGCATGAAAAATAACTCATAAAGTAAAGGGAGGCCAGGACGCCGAATGGAGATGGAAACTCCATCTCCAGCTGCATATGAAGCGGCAATATTTACTTTGGCTACATTTGCAAATGGAGCATTACGAAAATAAACAAATTTTCATAAATGACAAGTACAAAGGGAGCGGAGCACAAAAGGATGCCCCATGCATGCGTACACTTTGAGAAAATTACGGAAATGCTGTAAGAAGTGGGAAATGTAATGATTAATATTTTAAAAATAAATATAGATAGATAAATCAATAAGAAAACTTATAAATACCATTTATAGCATATATTAATAAAAGATATTTAAATTTGAATAATAAATATTCTTGTTCCTTAGAGTTTGTATTTAGTTTATGTACTTTTATTATTGTCCTTAAAGTTTACTTTATTCACTAATAAATAAAAATGTTTTTACACCCATAATATTCTAAATATTTTAAGGTTTCGTTCTCTTTTTCTAGTGCATTCTGTCTGTGCGAGTCGGTGGGTTTACGGAAAAATTTCAATTTGAACGACGTGGCAGGGCAATTGGGAGAATGGAAAAGCCATTGAGGCGGGGAAAAAAAGGGGCAAAATAAAGGGGACTGCAATTGGGCCATGTAAATTGTCACAGCAGCCGGGAGGACGAGAACGAGGAACAGGAGCTGGCGCTGGAGCTGGAGCTGAAGCTGGAACTGAAGCTGGAGCTGAAGCTGGCTGGGAAATCCTTGATAGTCGATATTATTTTTCTTACGGCGCTCCATTTGTTCCTTGCCAGCTATTTGTCAACTTTGGCTCGGCCGGGCCATGGCCCCTGCCTCGAATCGATTTCCATTTTATTGCCAAATAATGTTTTTGCCATAGATTGTGTCATGTTATTTATAGGGCCACCCCAAAAGGTATGAATCGCACGTCACAAATGTTTTATTGGCCGCCCATTTTTTATGCAATTTTATAATCAGACGCGCGATAAATCCCACCCACGTTCAACCCAAAAGGGCACCTTAAGCCCTTCGATCTGACTTATCACACGACTTTGACTAATAGCGCCTGTAGCCCGAGTCCGTTTCCTTTTTGGCCATTCGCATCGCAAACACCTGGGTCAAACTAATTAAGCCTCTCGGAAGGCGTTTGCCCCCGTCTTACGTCTCGTTTCTGTGCCAAACAATGGGCTTAGAAACATAAATCAATCAGGCGAAACAATAACAGCGAAGGGGGGGCGGCCCCCCAACTTGACGAGTTCCACGAGGGCGACCCTCAAAGCAATCCTTTGGACAATGATTAATCGCATTACGGCCAACGAGATATTCGCCGCCGAATGCGCTATTAAATACCCTTTTGTGGAATTCGGTCATTGTAAATTCAAGACAATTAAAGGTGGACTATTGTTCGATATGCGATTTAGTGGGACCGATAATTGTGAACATGATGGGAATCGATTTCATAATGTAATGACAGTTTCCCCGCTTGAGTACTTCGGAAATACAAGCTCAAACCGTATGATAAATCAAGCAAATTTATTAATTTACAGGAAATATTTTCATTTATTTGTATTTATATTTAGAATATTTTGAAAGATAGAAGACTTAACCAAAATTAAAAAAGGGAATAAAAACCCTGTACTCTTATAAATTAAAAGAATATATGGAATACCTTTTAAATTCTCTTATGCTGCACTTATAAAATATTCATAATTAATTTTTTTATATTATTTTTGGCCTTTTTTAAAAATAAACAATAAAAGAGCATTGATAATTCTATATCCTTGAGTTCCCCTTTTTGACCCTTGCAAATGTCACTCGAGTTTTTTGGCGCAGTCACGCTAATTAGCCCCAGACAAGGACAAGCCATCAGGCAACCACGCCCACACCATTCCATCCCAGTTGAAAGTCCTGCCAGACAAAACGAAGTCAAGCCAGGACCAAACTCTCCTTGGCCACGCCCACTGTAAACATTTTAAAAATAAATTTTACGAATTGTAAATAGCTTTAGTGCGCATAATTTTGTGGATTATGCTCACGCCCCTTTCCGCATCCTGGCGGATGCCAGCCGCCATCCGTCGGACCCCCCCCCCCTGAAAAGTCCGCAACGCCCAGGACTTGTTTACTCCTTTGCGCCATGATAAATGCCTTGACATAAATCTCAGACAGAGCTGCACTCGCAGGGCCGAAGAGGTAGAAGCGCGGCAGCAACTCAACTTGGCTGGCTGGCAAAAGTTAATCAACATTTCATTAATTAATTTCTTTAAAGATGTCGTTGGGCGGCGAGAAGAGAAAAATGGCCCGGCCAGACGATTTGGACTTGGCCTCGGACTCGGACTCGGTCTTGGACTTCGACTGGGACTGGAACTGAGACTGAGCTGGGGTAAATTATGTAAATTGGTTAAAAGCTTTTCCGGTTTTGAATTAGCAGCCTCATCAGTGACTGGATGGATATTCGCGCGTTTCACTCACTCATTATGCCGCGCCATTCAAAAAACCGTTGAGTTATTTTCCTCATTTAAGTTTGGTCCAAAGCTAATTAAATAGCAAGACGTGAATTGAATGCAGAACTACAAATCTATAGGGAGGACAAACTAGTTGGTCAGGCAACAAGATTTCTTACAAAGTTTTAATGGTATAATATTAATTAAGAAAGTATTTAATGCATAAATAAGACTAAACTGAAAAATCTATAAAATATAAATAACTCATAAACTGAAGCTAGAACTCTCTGTCTACCGGGACATTCCAACTGTCTCCATTCTCTGCGGCACTCAAACACATTCAAAGATTTCATTAAATTTCATTAGAGAACGTGATTAGAGAGGAACACGACTCAAAGGCCTAGAGGCAAGTGCAGACAGGACATTCAAAGTGCATTTAATTAAGCAGCAAGGAGACTGGGCGCTCGGAGGGGGGCTCTGACAAGAAATGAATCAAAACAATTGTAAATACTGCAACACAAAAGCAATTAGTGACACACAAAGCGGAAGTGCAAAAAGTGAAGCTGTTGAAAATAACTCGGCAGAAACACAAAGAGCAACCCAAAAAAAAAAAAAAAAAAAAAAAAAGGACAACAACAAGGACACCGAGTGAACGGGCACTGCGGGAGGCGCCAAAATAAACAAAGCGCATTGCTAGTTAGGCCAGACTTGATGAAAGGCCCGGGAAAGTCACGCCGGCGGGACGGAATGCGGCGAAAATTGGGAGCAGGCCGAAACTGGATTCGCAACTGAAAAGTGGCCAATGTAAATCTAATTAAAAGCAAAACAAAAGCCACTCTCAACATGCCACTCAAATTATAATGCATATAGCGTGGGCCTACACAGGGAGAGAGTTTGGAGAATGGCAACGAGATAGCCGGGAGAATCAGAGAAGAACCGAGAAGGGAAGGGCAGAATCGGGGGGAAAATGAAGCTGGAGCGAAGTGCCCAGAGTGTGAGAGACGTCAAGTGGAAAGCCTCTGAGCCTCTTCCTATTCGTTAACCAAAATGAACAGTGGTTTTAGGCTTTATTTGTTGCTAATAAAAACCTGTGAAAGTTTATATCTTTTTTAAGCTAAAAATTAAAACAAAAAATGGATTTAACAAGTATTAAACTGGAGCTCCTTGTTTTTTAAATCTTCTACTAATATTTGGCTCAGAGTACGTCTAAAATTTGAGTTGCTCTATAAACTCTAACACAAATATATTAAATTTAAACCCCAAACTATTGCTTTATTTTATTATTTAATGTTTTTCTTTGATAGTTTTATACAATTTCCAATGTATATATATTTTTTATTATATTTTTTCAACGCATTATTGTAGAACCTGGAATCTCTGTGCCATCTGCAGTCGTGCACTCGCCCGCCGAGTTCACACAATGAACCAGCGACAAATGCCAACACGGAAATGCATAGAATTTCACGGAGCCGTGTGGGCTGGGCCTGGGTTTTCGGGGGTTTCCGAGAGGAGACTCGCCTGGTCGGACAGTGGGATAGGGGCCTTTGGCCGAGGCCTAGAGATGTGTCCGACGATGTCGGAACACGGGGTGTTCTCGGGGGATCAGAACTTGGCACATGAAGCCAACGTTGTCGCATCGTTTGCCAAAATCCGCATTAAATTTATGCACTTTTGTTGTTACGGACAAACGTAGCCGTACCGTACCAACTATGGGTAATTTTCCACCCAGTTCCGCAGAAGGTCCCGTGCCAAGCCAAGGGGCAAACAAGGGGCGAGGAATGATGATGATTGCACTGACGATGATGCTGGCAGCGCTGGCAGCGCCGCTGGCCGCTCATCCGGCTCAGGTTTCTGGCACGGATCCGGGCTTTTTCGGCTGGGATTCGTAGCCAAGAACCGAATCAGAATCGGCGAAGAAAAACAATCCCACACTCAAGCCAAAGACATCCGACGTTGCCCATTTTGGCTGTGATTTTGCAATTAAATAGATTTCAACTTGGCTTCCTCTCCCCTGAATTGCTTCCTTCCTTCCTTCGCCGGCGACTTTTGAGTTCAATGACAAAACTCTTGGGCCCATCTGCAACGTGTATATGTATATACATATATATTCTATATGTGGTATTTATTTAGGGGCCGCTGCATTGTTTGCAGTTCATTTGGCTTTTGGGGTTCTTGGTCGCATTGAAGACGTTGCCATTCCCCGTTGGCAATTTATTTGTAAACACTATACTATAAATATTCATGCGGCCATATAAGCCTCTAATAGTTTTAGAAAGCCCATTTTTTTAGAGAGACCAAATTTATTTGCCCTTTAATGTGACTTTTGATATTTGGCAAGGGGATATATGTAGATATTTACAAAGAAGATTGCATTTGGTCGCCATAATAACTCTTTGAGAGAAGAAATGTTTACCTTTATTTCTATTTCTAAGATTATTACATTTCAAAACTATACAGGATATGACACAATTTTCTTGTAAACCCTGCCAGGGAATCAAATTTAATTTTGGGAAAATTTCAAATTGAGAAAATACAGAGTTCTGAAAATAAAGAGGTCTTGTAAATGTTAAACGGGGCCCTTTTCAATTGTCTGTGCGTGCCATGATGGGTTTGTTCCCGATCGGAGGCAATACAATTGACAGCGGGATATGTGTTGGTAATTTAAGATTCATTTGAGCAACACAAGACAAAAAGATAGAACGACACACCCAAGCGAACTGATTTAATATTTCATTTCTAGGTACACTGTTAGTAAATTTATTAAAGGTGTTAAAATAATAGAATTTAAAATTCTGTATAAATAATTAATGATATTTGAGACTTATCATTAATTAATATAATATTATTTTCATGGAGATTTTATTTATTTAATTAGCTTAGGAACTTTATTTATTATTTAGTTTAAAGCAAGAAAGGTAGTTTTGCATAACAGCCTTATTAAAGACTTATTTAATTAGTATTAAATGAATTTATTTTATTTTAATAACCCTCAATTTTTTTAGACTCAACACTTAATTATTTCCAGTGCTTATAAAGTCTTTTTCGTCCATTTCCTGGGAGACTACTCTCGCCTGTCTGCTTATGTCGCCATAGATTCGCAGTTTGTCAGTGTCGCGATGAGACGGCAAGTGCGAGGGGAGCTTTTTATTATGCTGGCAGACGTGCGGGTATTGAAACATTTGAGTAAATTTATTAGAGACACACATATGACATTTGACACATTGTGCAACATCCTTTTTGGTTGAGTGTGTGTGTGTTGGATCGGAGGGGAGGAGTGTGTGCGTGTGCGTGTGCTTTGTGGGTGCTTCTGTCTGCGTTTGTATAGGTGTTTGTCAGCCGCATTAGATGACGCACAGCACGTGTTAGCCGCTGTTGTTTGCCAGCTACAACCACTCACCACCACCCACTCTACTACTCTGCCCTCTTCCTGTCAACATGGCTCACATAAATCGCAAATTATACACGCAGCCACGCCCACGAGAAGTTAGGAAAATGGGGGCGCCATAGGTGGAGCTTCGGCGGGGGCTTGGCTTTTGTGCGTTTTCTTTGTTTCGGTTGCAAATGCAGTCGGGCATTGAATGAATGCGAAAATGCGAGAATGCATTCGGAAATTCGAACGCCCAGCTTCACACATTGACTGCCTTTTCTGGCATTAGCCAAGCATTTTGAAACTGTCCATATGTGAGCTCCTGTCTTCATTGTTTCTGTTTCTGTTGTTTAGGAGTTGGGCAAAATATGCAATTAAATAACCAATCATATTTGCACTGGCAAAGAAGATAAAGCTCAAATTCTATTGTTTAGAAAACGGAATTAAAGAATAGGTGTCATAAATGGAAGTATGTATAGTTTCTTAAAAGGAAAGAGTTTATTTTTTTGTATACTTGTTTGGAATACTCTTATCTTATCTTATGAAAATCTTTTATTAAATAAATTTAAAACAATCTCCTTAATGCATCTCTTGATTATGCATAAATTCTTAAACTACATATTTTTAAATATATTTAAAAGTCATTCCAAAAATGTTTTCCCTTGTGGAACAAAGCACAAAGAGTCCCCCGAAGTCCCCTAATACTTTTGAGCGAATATCGTATAGTTTCTGCTCCATTCGATTGCTTTGATGCGTTTGGCTTTTGTGCTGGAAAATACTCGAACAATACCAGTCGAGCATAAAGCATGCCATGGTGATATTCCACGTCACACAGTGCGTATGCGCAATATGGAATTGGCTTTATTGAAATTCGCATGGAGAAACAATTTGCCCAAGCGCCAGTGTTTGGCTTACACAGCTCAGAGCCATAAAAAAAAAGCCAAAGCCAAAGCCAAAGAGAAGACAAAGCTGCCAGCTCAACTTCAGAGCAGAGCATCGGGTGCAAAAGTGAGCACTTGAAATGCGTTGCAGCAGCGATTTGCTATCAATTTTAATATCACATAAAACTAAGGGCAATCCCGAAAGGCAACGCGAGCGTAAAACAACAAGGAACGCCAGCGGGACTGGGGACTGGGGACTGGGGGAGTGCTGGTATATTCAACTATTGAAATTTTATCAAGTGCACATAAAACTCAAAAAGCCATGATGATGTACCCGGGGTCGCGGGTTAGGGCATAGCCGGGGCATAGCTGGGAGCAGAGTGAAAATTCAGGACAGGGCGCGCTGCGCAACTATTGTAAAACATTGACAATTTCCGTCACATCTCTGGGGGTAGTGCAAAATGGCAAATCAATAAAAACAAATTGAACTCGAATTCAATAAAAAGCCAGACACTCGTAAGGCACGCTTCACGAATACCTCTTAGCCGAAAAAAAAGAAAATAAAAATTGGCAACGCAATATATAAGCAAAAAAAGACAATATAAAGTCGGAAATACGAGCTGAGAATTGTATATTTTTGCCTTGGGAAACTTAAGTTTTAAGTCAATAAATAAATGCACGCCCGAAAATGTCTAATAAATGAAAAATAAGAGATTATTTTTGTTTAGAGATATCATTATATTTTTAATTTTAACTCTATATTATTCTTTATAATTTATTTTATTGATATATCGTTAATATAATGTATGAATAATATAGAAATTTGATCTTTATGCCTGACAAAACGTATATACCTTAGCTTGGCATTGACTAACCCAGTGCTAAAGCTTGGGTTGAAGGGTTGCCAATCAGCAGCAAAGGGGGAAAACTTTAACAATGTTTTAAAAAGATATACTCCCGGCCAACGCTGCTGGACGTGATCCCCGCCAAGCCGGCACTCTGGCAAAGGATTACGGCAATTGCAGCTGAAGTTTACCCTCTCGAAAAAAAATAGTGAGAAGGGGACGAAGCTGGAGCCCCAACATCCTTCTCCCACACAAGTTTCCTTCCGCCTTGTTGTGTGCAGCTAATAAAAGCCAAAATCAATGCCATGCTCAAGACTCATACTCTCGGATGTGTGTGTGTGTGTGTCAAATGCGATAAAATTTGGTCAGCATAAGGTTCAAATACTTTTATAAGGTGCTGTTGATATGTATTTGTTGATTGCCTGGGTTTGGTTTTTATTTGCTCTCGTTCTTTGTATTTTGGCCTGGCTTTTTTGCGGTCAACTCGTTCGTTCGTAGCCAGGAAATTGCCAAACACATGGCTTCAGCTCCATCTAACTAGCTTGCCATCGGCCAGTCCATCGTCCCCCCTCAACAGAGAAAAAAAGGTCAAGTTAAGCGAAGTGTGCTCCGAAAGAAAATTCAACTGAAAACCAAATGTGCGGGGATCCCTCAATCCCTCAATATATATTTATGTAACAGCTGCGGGGGAGCGGAATAAAAAGCTAAAAAAAAAAAACATAAACTAAACCACTGCCCTTCATAAAATAGGGATAAAGGGATGCCGGCCACATGTATATAAACCACATCAATAAAGCACAATTTTTAATATAAATAACTAAAGTTTAATTTGGTTCAGGGTTCAGCTCCACACATCCATTTTCCTTTCCCTCTCGCTCTGCCCGGCAGAGCCTCTCACTTGCTCTTATGAATGTATTTTGGCCGCAATTTGGTTTCTGCATGCGAGCATTGCATGAATTGTTCATGGAATTTTTGGCCAGGCCAAAATAATAATTATTTCATTTGAATTCAAGCTGGGAGGGCATTACATTGCAAATTTCTGCTGATAATATGTAAATTTATTTCGAAAATATGGAAAAATATTTATAATTAGCAAGAAAAGGGTTACGAATTACAGATTACAGAAGGTTCTGCATTTCAAATGATGATTTGTATAATAATTTCGGAATTCTTGTTTAATATTTTGTAAAGAAACTTGAAGCAGCTTCTAAAATATAAGTTAAAATAAGTAGTTTCCTTTATAATTCTCTTGTTTAACAAACTAAAACTAATACTTGATTTAAGACACAGCTTTGAGGGTTTGTTTTCCCCAAACATAAAGTATTTAAGGATTAGCATCATCAGCAAATCTGGTGATTTATACTTATAGTTTGGACAGCTCTTTAAGGAAGCTTCTTTATCTCTCTATATATTCTTCGCCCAACTTCACCTACATATTCAAACTGATTTAATGGCACAAACACACACACACAACCCCCCAAAAAAGTGCTGCGGGAAATGTCTTTTAAGTTTCATCTCTGCGTCCTTTCTCCACTTTTTTTATATTTTTTTCTGCCTGAGCCTCGCAGACACATAAATAAAGTTGTCACACGCATAAGCAAAAAGATAAAAAGCCAAAAACTTGCTTAGCTTTTTGTGAGCGAGTGTGTGTGCCTCTCACCCACAAACCTGGCGCTCATTAAGTGCAGAAAAACGCCTTTTCACTGTCATTGATGTCATTCACGTGCTGCTTGCAAACAAAAATATAAAAAAAAAAAAATATATATATATATGTATGAAAAAAATAATGTCACATGCATGAAAGAGATGGTACTAGAAAGAAAGAAAGAGAGACAGATAGTAGAAGGCTGATGGGGAGAAAGTCGCGACAGACATTCGAGTTTCTCGCTCATTAACCGCGCGCGTTGCTGTCACGCTTGAGTTATTTTCAATTAAATGTCGATGAAAAACTCGCGAGACACACTCGCAGTCACACTCGCAGTCACACTCTCTCGCACACACACACACACACACACACACATTTATCGAGGACATGGCATGTGCATAAATTAAAACTCAACATCGTTCGCGCCATGTCCTCGATGGCGGCACTCATAACGCACCCACACCAAGGATTCCCAGCATCATTCTTACATAGAAGAACCAACCACCCCTTCGGAAAACAACTCACCAAAGATTACCAAGAGCCATTGTCTCATAGCCGGCGCCAGGCATAAATGCCACATTAATTAAATAGAATTTAAAGTGGCTTTCAGTCAGAAGCAAAAAGAAATGGAGTTTCTTGGAAAATTTGAATAAATTGCAAAGAAGCAATCAAGAGTTTAAAGTTTAAATAGTAAGGAATTTCCCTTGAGATCAATTGAAATGGTACTTAAAATATTGAAATTATAGAATGCAGGTATAAATAAATTAAATAATAATAAAATAAGAATATTATAAGGCTTAACATATAAATAAATCATTAAATAGTTATAAAAAATACTTCCAAAAAACAACACAAAACCTATGTACAGTTTATAATTTTCAACAAAATAATAGAATCTGTCAGAGCTCTCTCTCTACCACCCATAAACCACTGACAGCTTAGACAGATAATGAACGCAGATAACTATGAAATTTTTTATAATTAACTGCTTAACTGGTTTCTGTTTAGCGCTGTTTAGTTTTTCAAATTTTCGCTAACAAGTTGCCAATTATAGAATTAGCCAGCACCCACACGGTTATGATACAAGGGAACCTGAAACAGGATAGGGTGAGTGAGAAATACAAAAATAAAAAAAAGGAAAACAGAATAAAAAAACCAGGAACCGTGTCCGCCCTTTGCATGCGCGTAATTTATTTGTAAATTTCATGTAATTTATGCAACGCACACGTAGTCGTATAAATGTGTAGGACAAAACCCACGGGGCTTTTGCTTTTGCATGTAAGCCAATTAAATGGCCGTCGACGTGTTTTGTTTGTTTTACGAATTTTGATTTCGCTCATGCAACGTTAAAGTTCATTTTGTTTGGGGCGCGTCTTTGGGATAATTTGTCCAGGACACCCTCCCACAGTGACCGCGGAAAACACGTTCAATTTAACGCTTGAGTTCGGCTTCTTTTTTGAAAATATATATTTATTTCTGGAGTTTTTCCTCTGTGCGTATTTTTTTGTTGTTGTTGTCTACGTTGATTTATGCAAAGCTTGGGCAGAGATAACGCGTTGCGGCTCACGGCTCATGGCTTTCTTTAGCTCCTGTAAATGGCAGATGGCTTTCAGGGGATTCAGAGAGTATGGTTGGCGGTGGCAGGACTTAAAATCCTGAGCCTGCTGTTTGTTTGACCATGTTGTTAGGCCGGCCGCTGTTTGCAGTGCTTGGCTTTTGTTTCCTATGCCGCAGGATTCTTGATTGTTATCAGGACCTCTCGCGCCATGTTTGTCTGTGTTTTGTGTGTGTGTTTCAGGTACTTCTCGTAGTTCTGCAAACAGTACCCTCATCATCGTCATCTTCGTCGTCGTCATCATCAGCTGCACACTCATCTTTGTTTAACATCCTGCCAGCCGTAAAGTGATCTCTGTCATTTTCGGTGCCGCCTCCTCCACCAGCAGCAGCAACACACAAAAATAGTAAAGCCAGGCTCCTTTAAGGATATTCTATTTTTAGTTAATCCAAGATAAACAACAAGGAGATACAATTTTTTTTGGGAAAATTCATTAAAATTTAATTACTTTGGAATTAGTGAAATAATAAGGAGAAGGCACAAGTTTTAAAAGCTTTAAAAGGAATTTCAAACATTATTAATAAACTCTTCTTGAAAATATATTCAAATATATTTAAATATAAGCCAACTTGGCTTAATAAAGAACCCGCTAATAAAGCGATATAATTGCCATAATTATGAATACCGACATGGCAGCCCTGGATCAAAGTCGAGCAAATGCAAATCGCTGAATATATTATATATCGTCCTCGTCCTTCTCTGACCCACCTTCATTTTCCGCTCCACTTGCATACGGCTTGGAAAATGAATGTGTTAAGTGCACTTTGGGTTCGCGGCTAGCGTGCTGCGGTAATTAAAACTGCAGCAAATGAAACGATTTATGGGCATTAAATCAATGCCAGCAAGTAATTATCTGGCACGCATTTAACGCGCTGCACTGTTCAGGAAGGAACCGAAAATAGAGCGTCGAGAACAAAACACAATTTGTATTTTAAACTGTGGCCGCCATGGGTCACGCCCATGGAATTAAATTCCTAAATAAAATGTAGTGGCTCCGAATTCGTTTTACCCTCCGACCCCGATCCATTCACATACGCACACAAAGAAGGACCGACCGACCGACCGGAGGCGTAATAGAAAGTATGGAGAAAGTAGTAGAGAGGAGATGGCGCTGCTGGCGCTTTCGTGCACATTCTGTGTAAGTAATTTGCATACCGGATCAATCTTGAAAAATTAATGGCTTCCCAGACAGATAATGGTAGACCGCACACACACACACACACACACATATGAGTGGCACAAGTAGCAGCGGCAGCAGCACCACCGAAGCGTGAGGCAAATGCTGAAATATTACGTATACGCAACATGGCTTGCGACGCCGCCCTGCGGTTTTCAGCAATATTACGTAGCGGCCACAAGCGAGGAGTCGTCGCCGTTGTCTAGGCAGCCCGTCGTCAACGTCACAGCCAAAAGACGAGCGGTGCAGGACGAGAGTTGAAAGGATGTCGAGTGCCAGGCACTTGGAAAAAATAAATGTCAAAATCAAGGCATATTAGGAAAATATTATTTAATTATATGTTGAAAAATGGAAAATGTAACTTAAATGATGTAAGGTTAATTAATATAATTAAATGTTTACTTGATTAATAACATTTAAATATTGAAATTAATGTTAACAAGTCGGGGATTTACAAAGAGAGAACTTAAGTTGAAATTAGTTAAGATTTAACAAAGCCATCAAAACATATTTATGTATAAAAATAAAAGCAATATCTATTTACTTTGGGATTTTTTTAAAATAAAGAATATATTTTTAAAATTATTCTTCAGCATTTTTCTGTTTTTTCAACATGAAAACTCATTTAAAATCTGATTTTTTTCTTAGTTTCATATCTACAAACTTACAATTTTTTGCGAATTACTTTTTATGAAATTTGTAATAAAACCGTAGCATCTACTTAATTTTCAGGGTGACTTATTTTGCAAGTGTGGCAACGTGAGTCCTGCTTAGGTCTCCTTGGCCCCTCCCAAAATTTGCGGGTGTGTGTTCGGGGTGCTTTGCATTCGGCGGAATTGTCGGAAATGAGGCACCCATGTGTCACAGTTGGTTCACTTCCAGCTGCCTCACTCCACACCACTCCGCAGCCGCATTCCTTCCTTCCTTTGGCACAACACTGCGTAAATCTTAATCCTTACACGCTTGGCAACACGCTGCCATCGCGATAATAGCCGCAGCAACAACAGCCTCAACAACTGGCGTTGGGAACAACAAAATTAAGCGATACCGCGCACACAGAACAACTTAATTTTACATGCAATTTTGAGGAATGAATGATAACCAAAGCGCCGTGGCGGCAAATAACCATAAAAAATGATGGCACAAAAAATATATAGCCTTAAAATCATAGGCCTTAATTAGCCCACAAGAAGAGCTATTTAATTTGAAGCAGCAATTCAGAGAAACGTGCCATGGCAATAAGATATTTGCCTGAGACGAGTGAGAGAGAGAGGTATCCTGGAAAGTACAGAAGTAGTCCTAGCTGGATAAGCATTTATTCCCAGTGAAAAATGCAGGGAAAAATAAGAATCCTGCTCTAGCTACTTCAGCCTAATTTGATCAAGTTAACTTCAAAGAAGTTGTGCATATGCAACTTTGATTTTCCCCTTCCGAAAATCACAATTTTTCGGTACCCCCAAAGCGACTGACTTCGCCACCTAGTTTTTTGGGGAAAGCTTCCGGAGAGCAGAGGAGTCAAGAAGATGGCCTCCCCAAATGCAACTCGCATTCTCCACGGCACTCAACTTTGACGTTGGCAAAACTTTGGAATGCCGATGGCGAATGGAAAATAGAAAATGGAAAATGGAGAAGGCAAGGCATGGGCCATGGACAAACATTCGGAAAAGTAGCGCCCAGTGCTCAATTAACATGGCAGCCATAAATTCTGCAACTGCCTGGGATGCTGCTGCATTTACGCAGATAACTCATCAGACTAAGCCAAACAGATTCATCTAAAACTCCGCTAGCCACTTTCCTTTCAGGGGCGAAACTTTCCACATAAATTCTGCGCAATTTATTCATGAAAAAAAAGGAAAATAGGAAAAAAGTGGAAGAAAAGGCCAGGATGCGATGGGAGTTGCAAAGGTGCTTCCAAAGTTTTTTTTGTTATTGTGCCGGAAGAAGACGCAGACGAAGACGAAGACACCGACGAAGACGGAGACGAGACCAAGGACAGCAAAAAAGGGACATCCAAGATTGATATAAGGCTTTTTATATTCCGACATTTCAAAGCTCATTTCACGGATAAAAGTTAAATATGCTAATGTGTGGAGGCTGTGCTTTGTCTGCCGCTCCTGCGATAAGGATACTACGCCACTGCGCGATGCTAAAAGAGAAGCGACAACTGATGACCTGATGGACAGTGGCTATGGATGCTGGGTCCTGGGTCCTATTCTGTCCCGGGTTCGTTAGTAAGCCGCTTAGCCGGGAATCCTGTTTTAAGCCTCGACTGGCAATTAGCAATCCCCCGGTCGTAACTCGTAACTCCTTTGGCTGTAAAAACCAGTCCTAGGTTTTCAATTTGCCGAGCTCGCTGTGGCAGTGGCAACGAAGCGAGCAACCAACCACTTCACCTACTTCACGCTTGTTGGATTTAATTTTATTGTGGCATAACCTTTTGCTGACACAACCAACGGGCGCCTGTGGGTTGAGGTGTGCCGTCCATGTATATATGTATATAAATGGAAGGCTATGGGGGGGATATAGTCGCTGGATCCACCACCCAGCTGTTGCGCTTCCATTTGGCTTTGTTGTCGCCTCCGTCGCCTGCAGTAAAACTTATTTTATTGCGCTCTTATCATTAATTTTATGGCAATGCGGCAACTGTGCGACATTAGCGGTAATTGGCAACAACGATTTGCAAGACAGGCAACCAGACTAGCCCTTAACCCGAAACCAAGTGGCTAGAAGCTATTTATCACTCTCTCTCTTCTAAAGATTATTAATTGAAATTCAAGCGGGAAATATGACAAGTTATGAGATATTAAAAATTATTTGGATAACTGATACCAGTCAAGGTAAATTCTGTAAGTTTAATATTGATTTTTTAAACGAATACAAAATAAGAATGCGATTTTAGCCTTGTATTAAATTTTTAGATAAATAAGCACACTACAATTTCTTAAAATCTATTTTATTTGTAATAAATTCATTATATTTTCTAGTTTAGTAATCTTTTTTCCAAAGAAAAGGTACTCTATTAATTAAAGCTTTGTTCATTTCATTTATATTTACAAAATATTCTTTATTTACCTGCCTGCCTGAACTGTTGGCTTTAATTGAATTGGCAGCAAATTACCCCGGCTCATTGAAATCATTGCGAGCTGCATTGCCTGCCTGCGGAAATTGCATTTCACTTGACCAGCGAGGTCACAACGGGTCGTTTCGAGTGATGCTCATTAAGGAATTTTAATAAACGGCCAGCGGGCGGCATAGATCACTCAGCCGGGATTCGGGTTCGACTCTCATCTCCGCACCGAAGCCTGTGGTTATGCAGCTGGTATTGGATCCTATTACAACAACCGTTTCTGCACAGCAAATAAAATTGTGCCTCAAAACTTTATTTGTGACTTCAAAAATTTAATAGTAATAAATTTCTTTTATAGGCCTTTAAAAGCTACTCTTTCCCTTTAATTTCTAACATTTTAATACATATTTTATCTCTTATTTTTCAGTGTATCGCTGCAGCTGTTGGCCAGCTGGGATGTTGACGTTGATTGGCGTGTGTGCTGGACGCGTTGAGGTTGCGGTGGAGGTGGTGATGCTGATGGCGATGGTGATGGTGATGGCAATGTCGGTGCTGCTGCTGGTGGTGCTCATGTTGGCTTCCATTCCGAATTTCGTGGCATTTTTCGTTTAGTTTATGACAAATGCGTTGGACTGACTGCCTCCACTACCCCCCGGTGTAAACATCATTCCCATTCAAGTTCCTCTCCTCTTTCCCCCCGGAACAGCTTCGGTTTCGTTGCTAATGACATCACGTGCTACGGGGGGACCCTGGGATCGCATAGATTCTTCGACAGGCTGCCTGTCATCGATGGCGGCGGCGTACGCACATAAACAAAATACGTCAACTGAATCCAATGGTCCACTTCTGGGATTTGGTTAGGACTCATACTCCACCCACCGGAAGGGAGAAGCCACGGCCTCGGGTGTGCGGAATGTCTCGACATCCTGCTGTTGACAGTCCGCTTGCCCCCCATGTTTGCTCATCCCATTCCTCTTCCCCAGACCCTGGACAGTTTCCGCCTGGCAATACGATTTTTTCATTAGTAAGTAACTGTCGCGTGTCCATATCATATCGCTCAAGTATCAGACTGACAATACAAACAATGTTGTTAGAGAACTATTAAAGCACAATCGATGTCTTCGATGAAATCCAATCGAGTGTTTGTCTTTATTTGTGAGATTACAGAATTTGGGGATTTTGGGGATTTTGGTACTTTTAAAAGTTAGTCGGAGAGTTGCGTTGCTTTTATTTAGAAACAAAATAAGCAAGATGCTTAAGAAAAATATTATATTTAAGCCTTTGTATTGAAAAAGATGTCTATAGCATATATAAAATTAATTAATTATTACATAAATATATTTTATTGGACTTTAAAGCCTTTAAACTCGTAAAAACAAATATATTAGGCCGCGCCAATCATGATTAAGCCCGCTTCTTAGCAGGTGATGAATGCGTTCGGGTTCCACTTGAGACTGTTCTTGAAATAAAACCTCCAGCAACCCTTACTGAAGCTAAAAATAATCCAGCAATCTGAACGCCTCTTCAACCTTCCGACCACTCAATAAAGCAATTTTATATAAAATACACACAGAGGCTGTTGAGATTGCTGCCGTTGAAAGGCAGAAATCAATTTCTTTATCGGCCAGAACTAATATGTCAAATGTATAATTCGAGTCGGTCTTGAGAGCCGCACAAAAGGCAAAGGCAAACAAGGCAAAGCAAATATATATCCTTTGGAAAATTCTCTTTGGTCAACAATTTTCCCAGCAGCTGATTGATTGGCACAGGTTAGCAGGCCCGAGAGTTATCCTAAACAGGAGGCGCACACACACATTCATTTCGGGGGCTTTTTTGAAGTGAGATTTCCTTATTCATTAGTTGCGCTCTTGGCACAAATTCATTTTTAATGACTGCCGCTTTTTCTTACGAAGCCTCCGACGATATCCTTGCTGCTGGCATTTTTCGCCCTTGGCTCTTTAATGTATTTTTCATGAGTTCTGTAAAGTGAAAAACTTTCGGTTGCGTGCAAATAACTCATATTCATTGATATTCTGGCGTGTCTGAGGTTTCCTTAGCTCCGCCTTTTCCAGATGATTTTTATTCAGAGAGACTACAAAAAAAAAATATATAAAATGCAGTGGAATTTTAAAAAGTTTAAAGGTGACAGGCAAGTTTTATTATATTTTCGTTAAAGTCAGTTTATGACAAAGGAAAAAGGTTTCTGTTAAAATCATTTGGAATTTAATAATTCAACGCCTCTCCCTTTGGTTTATAATAAAATATAATTTAATGATATTTTTGCTGAGTGTGCCATTTAGCATTATATAATTCATAAATTGCCTGGACCCAAGTCAATGACTTTGGCAATATTTCGACTCGCGCGACTCGCGTAATTTGCCGGCGCAACGAGTAAGCCCGCCAGCGTCGTCCTGTCGTGTCCTTAAAAATTGCTCGCCAGCAGCGAGAGCTCATAAATAAATTCCTAGGCAGGCGAAAAAAAAAGACTGGCCGGGCTGAAATCAAAGAAAATAAACCAGAGAGCACGAAAACCCCAGCGTCGTTTGATATTTTATGTGGCCAAAAGCAAAGCAAAAAAAAAATACAAAAAGAAAACGGGAGGCGTGAATGGTTTGTGCGCACTCACTCCCGGCTGAATGAGTCCTGTGAGTTATTTATGAAAGTCCTGCCGGCCCCGCTCCGCCAATGATCGTTAATCATAATCGACGCATAATATTTCGGTAGAGAGCGCCGGAAATCGGAACTAATTTATGTGGAAATGAGTTAATTTCCTTTGCCTGAATTGTGTGATTTTCTAGCGATTTCATCGCTGCCATGCCAAAAGTAATTACCAAGCACTTCCCTGCAATGTTCCCCGGGGGGGCGGGGGTTGTGGGCAAAATAAGTTCCCAAATTAGGCTCAACTTGATGTTGGCTGGCAGTTTTCAAGCTAAATTAATTATGATTTTTGTGTGCAGGTAAGTGGCAAATAAGCTGACGCCAGGGCTTGGGTCACGATTAAGGCTGAAGGATGATCTGGTCTTTTTGGGCTGAATTATTTGCACTATTTTCATTTTCCTCCACAAAAACAACATCAAGAAAACAGATTATCTTATCTGGCTACAAAAAAGAAGCAACATATTTTGTCATATTCCCACAGAATATTTAATTGAGGTAATCCGCTTAACATTTTTGGCAATATTTACCGAGGCTCTGTGAATATATCTCGAAATGAAACGGATTACAATTCGCTTGAATAAATGCATGTTGCTGCACTGTGAATAGTTTATACAATAGTTATAAAATAAATACTCTAAATAAATGTACAAAATACTTAACCCATTTGGTAAGCTCGGCTTAAATGACTAAAATCAAACAATAAGAAAACTGAAAATCCAAGGAAATTCTAAAAAAAAATAACGCATGCAAAATTGTTCAAAAAAACCCAAACTAAAATGACAATAAACACTTTAGAAAGAAATTCAAACAATACAAAAGTTAAGCTGATAAAAATGAAATTCAAAACGAAATTTAAAAATCTTTAAGACGCTTTAAGAGCATCAGGGAAAGTCTCGTCAGTCTCATCCTCCGTCGGCTCCTGTCTGACATGTCCTGGCCCAAGGTGTCCGAGGCCAAAAGCTGTCAAAATAAAGTTTTACAATTCACGCGCATTACCAGCACGGCCCAGCCACCCACACCACCCGCTGGGTTGGCTAATTTGAGCGGTGTTTGTTTGACATTTCAGGCGGAACAGCCGCAACATCAGGCAACACGCGTTGCTGTCACTCGGGGTCAGCCAAAAATGATGCCAAGTACATGAAAAATGTATAGGCGGAAATGCGAGGAAGCCGAAGGGATGGTTTTCACCTAATGGAAATGTAATTGTCAACTGTAAAATAAAGCTGCACTGAACAAAGACGTACATATGTTTGAAATAAGTGGAAACTTATTAATTAGTTGGCATTAAAATCTGTGACATAAAAAATTTATTTAAGAACTAAACACATTAAAAAACACATGCTTGCCTATTGAAATTATTTCCGTATTTGTATTTAAAGTAAACATTAAAATTATAAACAATCAATTTATAATCAAATTCCTATTGAAAGTTAATTATTTCGTCAGCATCTATTTATTTTATTTTTCTGTGTATCAAAAGGAAAAAGAATTTTAATTCGACAGCTTCAGGGGGTCAACTTATTAGAATTCGAAGAAAATCCTTTCCTGGATTTGTAATAAGAAAGTTTCCATAAACACCTGAGACACCAGCCCCGCCCCGCCCAAAAAAAAAAAAAAGAAAAACCCCGATGGCCAATTTTCAATTGATTTTCCTTGGCGCTTGGGTTGCCTTGGCTATGATGCCATTCCTGCTCAACGTTGACAGATTGTATGCCATTTTTTGCGTTGTACTTGCAACAATATCGAGGGGAAAAGTTTGCCGGTGAAAGGCAGCTGAAACAAGCAGCTGAAAAACTGCTGAAGAACTTTGACAACTTGCACAAAACTTTTACCAGCCGTGTGACATTAGGTGAGAGTTGCCAGGGTTGCCACCAGCCGCACTCCTACTGCTACTGCTCAACCCTTGGATATTTGGAAAGGCAGCAGCTGAAGCCTTTATTCGTTATAAATCACAATGTAATCATAAATCGCTGCTTGCACATAAATTACAATAAGAAACAAATGACAAGTCGGAGTGGAGTGTTTTTCTTCTACTCTTCTTCTTTTCTTTTCTTTTTTTTTTTTTGAGGCAGTTGAGGCGCTGCAGGACATTCGCAGCGTAATTTGCCAAGTGTCCTGTGGTGAGAAAATTGTCCTTGCTTTTGCTCCCTTTTAGGCAAACATCAATTTCCTGGGGACTCATGTGAAGGGTGTGAAGGTCCTAAAAGCCCAAAGGTATTGCTTTCTGGATAACTTTAAACTCTTTGAGAAAATATATAAAATTAATTTTGAACATTAACTTGATTTAATTATATTTTACTTTAATTAAAACGTTGAATTTTATGCATTTTAATTTAATATCAATTGACTTATTTACTTATTCTTAACAAAGAATTGGACACATTACAAATTCTAAGCTCAGTCACATCCCAAGTAATTTAATTCACCTTTCTCCTTAATTTACCTTTACTGCGACTTCAAATGGCCAAAGACACTTATTTTATTTTGCATAAGCTGAGCCACAGACACACCCCATAATTTAGCCACTAGTCAACGCCTCCGGCTTTTCGGGGGGGAGGACCAAAAAGATTTCACCTCCTCCTTGAAGTTGCGAGTGGCACTTTTGCTTTGTAATTTATGCAGCCTAAATGAAAAGCGTTTTTCCAACAACATTTAATTAAGTGCGGGGTGCGGGGGCAATGGCGCAACGACGGTAGAAAATGTTCAAAGTTAAACATGAGAATTAAAATGCCAGAGTCCAAAGTGGAATGGTTTTTTTTCAGACAACCGATGTTCATTTAAATCGTTTTTTTGCTATTCAAGTTATTTAAACAGCTTTCATTCACAGTAATACACTTTCGGTTGTACACTGATGGAAAATGAATTAAAGATTAAATTTAATACATTACTTATTTAATATTTAAAAATGAAATAAGAACCAAAAATTAATTTTAAAATGTTGTTTAAAGTTTACAAATTACCAAGAAATAATACACACAAGGAATAATCCTTTTCAGGCCATTGCAATATAAGAAACTTCTTGAAAAACATTGAAAAACTTCCGAAAAAAAACTCTGGCTTATTTCTTTCTGTGCTAAAAAAAACTATATTGCCGTAGTGGAAAACCAATCAAAATACCTGCCGCTCTGCCGGGTTGACCCCTGGGAATTGGCAAGTGGCGCCAATGACTAGCACTGGGATCATCATTATCCCCATCATTATCAGGAGTTGGAGTGGCAGTGGCAGTGGAAGCAGCAGCATAAAAAAATTGGGTCGTTGTTGGTTTTAATGTGCCTCGGTTGCCACTTTTGCTGTTATCAGCAGCGTCAATGTTTGGTGATAACAGCCAGAGGCAGCGGCAGCGGCAGCAGCAGCAGCAGCAGCAGTAGCAGCAGCAGAAGGAGCAGAATCTGCAGCAGAGACAGCAATAACAATGCCCAGCCTCCGTGGCAGCAGCGACGTTGGCAGAGCAGGACATCGGCTAATGGCCAAAAGCAGCGCTGTAATCCTTCGTGGGGTGGTGGTGTATGTGTGTAAGTAGGGCTAGAATATGTGGAGCAAGTTGCGTTTTGTCCGCTGCCACGGTTTCGTGGATTCTGAATACGAGCGTGGCGAAGTCCGAAGGACAGCATCGGAATTCGGCTTCGTCCTGCCAGCGCAGGCGCAGGAGAGAATCAAGAGAGGAAGTCTAATAGAGAGAGAGAGAGAGAGACTGGCTTTTCCTCGCAGAGAGCGGAACGATGTTTCACTTCCGCTCTGGTGAAGCTGCCTCCAAAGGCTCTGTTAACAGAGCTGCGCCCACTGTTATTCTTGTCTTAATATAGTTTGAGGATAAGGCGTTATAAATACTACAAACTATAAATATTTTTATAAGATTTTAAAACATTTGAAAATAATATAAATAATTGAAAATGTGTAGGAATACTCCTGGGTACTTTTTTGATATTGTAAACCATTCTTAAAATAGGAATATTTTATTACAGCATTTAAATGTTTAAAACAGCATTTAAATATCTAAATATTTCTGCAGAATCGTTACATTATTGATTTTAATTGAAAAATATCAAAGTTAATAAAGGTATAAGGATCTCGGCATTTTTTAAACAACTTTCTTTAAATGTAAATATATATATCATTATTTCTTATTTATCCCAACCAAAAAATGTCTGCCTATCAGCCATCCAATATACCTCTTCCGTAAATCCCAGTACATTCCTTTACAGGACCCTCCTCTGGCTGTTTCAATTCCGCCGCGTTCCACTTTGCTCTCTCGAAGGAGCAACATCAACACATTGCATTGCCCGAGCAAACCGAAGGCCGTGCATTGTCGGAAAATGCCGATGCGCCAGGCAAATTGCAAGGTTTCGTGGAAATCGGAAAACCCTCGAGTCGTGTCGGCTTTCTCTCCCTCTACAGCCACTCGCTCTCTCTCTCGCGCTCGCGTTTAGCCGAGATTTTTCCTCATATCCTGATGTTGCTGCTGTGCTGCTGCTGCTGCTGCTGCTGCTGGCGCTGTCGCTGCCGCCTCTGCTGCTGCTGCTGCTGCGAAGGACTTCTGTATTTTTGGGGCTGTGCTGTTGGTCCTTGGGCCATCGCTCGTTCAGTCGTCGTTGCGTGTTGTAGGTGGCCTGGTCTGCTCAGCTCCAGCTCCGGCTCCTGCTCCAGCTCGTCCAGGCGGCTCCTCCTCCAGCTGCGGCTGCTGCTGCTTCTGTCGCCGCTGCTGCTGCTGCTGCTGCATCTGCAACCTGCAACCTGCCACACTAAAGGACACCTCAGCAATGGCAACAGAATGCGTCGCGTTCAGTCTTCGTAAAGTTATGTCGCGTAGTGTTCGTTTGGCCGAAAAAAAGAAGGCAAAAAACAAATCCAAATAAACTGAAACCCAGACTGAAAGAAGGTGACTGAACTGAACCAAACTGATCCTTAGATCCCATCATCCTCTCCCCTCAAACTCAAGTGCCGCGAATGTGTGTCAATTAAAAAGTCTCGTCCCAGTGAGTCGTGTGTTTAATTTGCGGCACGTTTCTACTTCCCTCCCCCACAAATCCACTCACACACAAACTATCAATTTAATTAAAATGCCACCACAGAGACAGGGCCATAAATAAATTCAGAAACCACTCCGAGCTGCGAACCAAATGAGGTCTACACGAAATTAAACACAATATTGCGGTAAGTTTTGGTCTGACATTATTTCTAACTAATCGACAAATTGCAATCATATATGAACGTATATTGGCGCTTTATTAGCCGTGAATTTGTTGATGCTGATGGATTTTATTGCTGTGGTTATTGGGCCGGAACGCAAATTGCATTTTAATTAATTACGTTTGCACTTTGGTTGCCATTTCAATGCAGTTTTGTGTTGTTTTTTCCAAGAGCTTTGTTTATTGATAGGCAAAATTGATTTAGTTTAGTTGTGGTTGATATTTAGCCACTTTAAATTAAATAATAATTTTCTATAGTCCCAACATAAGTCTTTGTAGTTCTTCGTATTGAAATGTTTCCCAGAAAATTGTTTTAGTAATTACCAAAACTTTTGTAAAGTTCACTGAGGTAGAAAAGTTTAAGAACTTGTATACTTTTTTTTTGTAAGCCTGCAGTTTGCTTCTAGCTTTCATTATAAGGCTCTTAAGGTTCCCAGCTTTAAATACATCAACTACAAGAAATTCTCTAAAATTAACTGAAGCGTAAGCTTTATATATTTATTTTCCTGGGCCCGGCTGCACACGAAACAAATTTCATTAGAGCGCAAATAAATCAGCTTAGAGTGGGCAATAAAAGCCAAGCGACTCCTCGAGACTTTCTGGGGGAACAAAAAAATTACAATGCATTACGCATACGCCAGGTGCGACAAATGGGTGCAGGGAAGCGTGGCGAGCACGAGCAGCAGGCGAGAATAAATGGCAGCTCGCATATAAAGTCGACTTTAATCAGTTGCCAACTCGTTGCCCAGACATTTAATTAGAAAAATCAACGGCATTAAATTTATTTCGAGAAGACATCGTGGAGCGCTGAGCTCCGTCTATGCCAGACTGGCTGTCATTATACGGAAAATTAGATGTGCTCCGCTTTTACTCACGCTGACAGCCGGCAAAGTCTGGCTCTGACAGAGGAGGAAAGACATTCGAGCAGACGCGTGTTGAAATGTAAATAAAACAAAGGAAAGGAAAAGCCTCGAGGAAGCTGACTCTGCTCCTCCTTCTCCTCCTCCTCCTGAGTACGGCGAACACAAGAATGTATGTAAAATAATAAAAAGCGACATTTACGACATAACATGGCAGCATATTACACGGAAAGCAGTCGGTAGAAGGGGGCTCTAAACCCAGACCTGGTGGCAGCACACAGTGCGTATACGTACTCGCATTACAATGTTTCGCACTGATTGTTCTCTGCGAATTTTCCTCGCTTCACGTTCCCATGCAAATGTACACAAAGAAATTATGTACATCTGGTGTGTGTGTGTGTGTGTCTTTCAGCTCTGGTTGTGCGCGAATGTGTGTGCCTTGTAGTACTACTCAAATAATTGCCAAACCACACACGCAGCTCAGCTTGCCAGGCAACAAAATGCCTTTTAAAAAGCATAAAAACAACAGAGCGAAAATGGGTAAAAGGTTTAACGAATTTGAAATGCTCTACAGATGTTAGAGCCTTTTATTATAATTTAAATATTATCAGAATAATATAAAATAGAAGAAAATGTAAGCACACAAGCTCTGTTTGCAAATAATTTAGACAAACTACAATATTATTATTGTTCACCATCAAATATAATATAGGAAAAATGTTGAAATTAAATTAGGAACACATTAATATCAATTAAAATTAACTACTCATTCATATTTTTATTTTATTTTATATAATTTAACCTATCAACCTGAGTTTTTGGCAGAGTATCTCACATGCTTGAACAACATTGTATCTTATTAACAAAACAACTTTGTGTGTTATATCAGACACACCCACACTCATACCGCCTGTCTGTGTCGTCTTGTTGCGAAAATATTCAAAGTATTGTTGGCAGTAATTTCGGGATACTTTTCAGGGGAAAGGCAAACAACATGGAAAAGTTTCGTCAGGGCATACGCCATGAATTTTCATTTAATTAGGGCGCATTTCGTCGACTCCCAGCCCCGCATTTTTACTGCCTCTCTCTCTCATCCTTTTGATGGTTAGGCAAACTTGTGAAGAAAAAAGTGTATTGTAGACCAAAAGGCGAAGGGGAGAGTGGGGACCCTTTTTTGCTATATTGTTTACATGGGCAAAGGTTCCTTGGCAAACACTTTCAAATGATTTCATTTTGCGAGCAGAAATGGGGGGGCTGCTGACCAATTTGTAGAAGCTTCCAGGCTTCTTGTCCTGTTCCTCATCCATCTCGAGAGAAAGAGAGAGAGCAACCCATTCAGGACAGCCAGACATTGAAACCAATTAATTTTAAATTGTTACCGGACTACGGCTGGCTCCCTTTTGTCTGAATAATGAGCGTTCAATTTGCCGAGAGTCCTGCCAAAGGACTGGCCGGCCAATGCCAAAAGGTGTCGATGGGAAAGGGTTTTCTTTGCTTTTCTTTTATTATCTGCCCTTTTGTTTTTCGGGGGCTATCTATTTTCAGGGGCTAATTGAAGTCTGAATGCCGGCAGATGGAAAACCGCAAAAGGTCGTTACAGTCCTGGAAAAGAGGGAAAAACCCACCCTGCTACGCTTTCAGTTGCCCATAAAAGTAGGCAATACAATTTCCAAGTTTTCCTTCGTCGGAACTCCGCTTTCAGCTCCCAGCTCCCAGCTCCCACAGTTTCCCTTTGAAATTTTCACACATGATTTTTTCATAGACCAATTTGCACACATTATAAGTTTGCAACCGCAAATTGCCACACCCCTTTGGGGCAGACCAAAACCAACAACAACAACCGGACTGCAAAGAAAACGAAGAAAATAAACTTTTAGCAATTTTCCTTTTGTGTTGAGGCTCAGGAATTGCCAAGTACTTATAAACAGGCTCCCTTTTTCCCCAGTTCCTTGTGCGCAAAAAATAAATTTCCATTATGCCCGAAAACAATTTCAGTATAAACTCAAGGAGATGATGTTATACACGGCAACCAAAACAGTTTTATTTGCTATTAAAGAGAGATCTTTGATTTAGTTTCAAAAAGAAAATGAGAGGTTAGGGGATTTTTTATCATATAAAATACATCCGTATTTCTTTCTGTGCACCCATCCACCGCACAAGTCCATCAACAAACTAACTAGACAAGCAATCCCTTCACAAAGAGCAAGCAATTATTTGCTACTTTGGCTACGCTTACGTAAATTAAAGCTGGGAATTATCAGCAAACACACAGGCGGATTAGGGGAAAGGCCCGCTCATTTCCACATCCTGGACGACCAACAAGCCGCAGCATCAGCATCAGCAGCAGCAGCAGCACATCACAGCACTCGGCACTCCGCATCAACCCAAATGTCTTCATATATTTTCGGGCGGCCCCAAGCCACAAGACCATAAAATTAAACTAGTGCATAATTAAACACTCGCAATTAGGCGTAATTTACTTGGTGTGTGTGTGGGTGTGGAAACTTTCTGGGGGTGAGTATCTTTCCGGAGCCACATTCTCGCCACATTAGTTTTTAATTAAAAAATTTCCCAGTCCGCAATTTGTGAACCTTTTGCTGCCCCATCACCCTGACATTGCATTTTATTTGAGCATTTAATTGAGTAGACCGGGCTCACAATCTTTGCCAGTTGATTTTTGCGCCTCGTTGGGCCCTCCTCAAGTTGAACTCAATGAGCCAGCAAAATGTCGTCGTTGAGTCGAAGTCGAAGAACTTGATACACATGTCGTTTAGATAAAAACATGAAGCAACCAAAGAGCCTGGGTGGAAAAACTATGCGGAGATAAGCAGCAAATGAAACAAAAGGGAAAAGCCAGCCAAGCACCATAATCAGCAAAAAGCCAAAGCGCACAAGATTCATGGTAAACAATTCCAAGTTGTAATAATTAATCCAACAGATTTACAGCATACAACTTTTCGCGAAGCGGTTTTCATTACTCAAAACTTGGTCAAAAGCGGAAGGAGAGGGGATTGGCTTTGGGGGAAAAGCTTACTGGCGGATTTTCTCGGCGGACCGCGACTTTGTTGTTCTTATTGCTTAATGCAAAGACAGCTTATTTTTTATGCAACGCCACGAGAGCAAACAGCGAAGGAAACTGCGCGAATTTCCACAGCCACAGAACAGAAACCGACTCTAATTGTACTTAGTATGCAGACAGACAAGCTTCCTTACTGAGTGACTTGACTGGCTGACTGACTGACTGACTGACTGACTGCCGGACTGACTGACTGATTGCCATTCCTTTCAATTCCGCGAAAATAAATCCCATTTCTACGGCAACTCAAATATTTATGCAACGGGGATAGTGAAAGGCGGAGATTTGGCGTTGCAAGTAAATTAATTAATGGAAAAACGGCACGGCGCCAAATACGAAAACATCTTAAGGTGGCTAAGCGCATCTAAGCCGATTTTCCGACTGCAAAAGTGGGCCAAGCGCAGCCTTCGGGTGGGTTTCCGTTTTCCTGGGGACTCTTGAGGGGTCCTTGGAGATTTGCATAGCGCTTTCCTCGGCGAATTGTTGTGTTGGGCCTGGCCTAATTGACAGCTGACAAGTTAATTAGGGTTAATTAGTGGCCTAATTGAAACGAATGGGTTGACCAGGCTGAAATATTTCCTTCTCTGACTTAAAAAAAAAAATACATATAATGCCAAGAAAGGGTAAAGAAGAAAGAGAATTTAAGCTAATCAGATTAAAAATGATATAAACTTCAACTTGGCCACTTGAAATACTCAAAGCTAAGCACAGATATTTCAAATTAAAATGTTAAGCTCAACTTTCACATAAAACCAACCCAATTTCTGGGGCTTTTTGTTGGCTCAAGTGACGGCCAAGGGGGGGAAATAAATAAGCCACCATTAGCGCCATCGATCAAGTGTGTGCTTATCACGATTGCCGCTTTTTTTCTCTCTCCAACTGAGACGGGTCCTTGACGTTCCGTTCGAGGGCCGTCGCTCTTGCCACTCTCTAACCCTCGTGTTTTTGGCCATTTGTATTCGTGTTAAAATCAAATATTTTATCATTGGGCCAAACCTCAGAAATGTAAATATTGGCATAAACATTTAAAAGGCAACATCGAGGCACACGAAAAGAGGATTTCGGTGTGTGTCCACGGGGCGTATTGAACACACCCAAAAAAAAATACATAAGGAAGGAAAAAAAAGGAATATACGGAAAGGAAATCTTAAACAGAAACCCGGAAAAAATGTGTCTGCCGCTTTGAATTTATAACCGCAAGGCATCACAGGGCTAATAATCGACCAGACGCCCCGCAATGCCCCAGAAAAGTTATATAAAAAAAATATATTCGTTTGTACAGGTAACCAGGCTGTATATATACAGCCTGCTTCAGGTATTTACTATATAAGGAAAGCAACAGCGCGCTTGGAGGTGGCAGTTCCTGTCAGTTGGGGTGTAGAAATTCAAACCTAATTTTCCGCATTTCTCCTTTTTGTTTCGTCCTCGTTGGCAAAATGTCGCTCTAGGCCATGCCATGTTAACCCACAAAACCGGAGGGTCCAGAAATTTAGCATAAATCACATAAATATGCGGCGGTTTGAATATGGCAAGGAAGAAGGCAGCAGGAGCAGCAGCAGGAGCTGGAGCAGCGGGATAAGCAGCCACAGTGACGTGGATTTGTGCCAGGGATTTCAGGGACGTGTTCAGCTGCCGTTACTGCCGTTGGCTCAAACGGGATTAGCTTTTAATGCCCTTCGGTTATGTTATTTACAAATGGCTTTTCAAATGATGCGCCACTGCTGTTAGTCCCTGCCTTCTACTTTTTCGGTTAGGTGAAATTTAATATCCTTGTGGTAGTAGTTGCCATTAATCAAATATGCTTGTGCGATTTATTTTCCTGCAGCTTAGTGGTTATTTAATTTGATTCCACAAATCCGTTCCGTTGTGGGCTTTCAAAAGTCAATAAATAGATACAGTTTAGTTTTTAGGTAAGCTAAGGAATCAACAGAACCTCTAAAACTATTTACACTTTTTTTATCAAGAATTTAAGACTATAAATCTGGCTACAACTCTTCTGCAAATTTATTCAGAATTCCATTTCCCTGAAAAACTGTCAGAAATTGGTTTTCTTCAGCGGATTTAATCTGTCTGAGGTCTTATTTTGTCCCTCTTCACTTATATTTAATTTGTACTGTCTTCGGCTTGAGGACATTAATATTTCCTGCGCTGATTTCAGAAATACCTTTGCACGCGAAAATCCTGAATCCAGAACAGAAAGAGACAGAAAGAGAGAGAGAGAGACCAGGGGATGAATTTTATTTTTCTCGCATGTACATATGTGAAATGCCAGCGGGCATTCCTCGCTGACGATGATGCCGCCGATGTCTCCATCTTTTCCATCCCTCCTGTCAGTGGGATTTCCCTGCTTGACTGCCCCTGTCCCGTGTCCTTGCCATCCTTCAGCTGTCAGTCAAGCATTCAGCACACGCGACACAGCGCGAAGGATTCATAATTGTTGCACATCCATGGTCGGTCTCATTCCCATTCCGATTCCCATTTTCATTCCCAGGCCATGATGATGATCGTCATCATCATAACTTTAATACATTGTAATTGTGTCAACGTCGTCGTCAGTGTTTGGTTGCACTTTGGAAAATTTTCCAAGACAAGAGTTTAGGGATAAATAAATATTATTAAGAAAAATTAAATGCTTTATAAGCTTAAAAATAAATTAAAGATGGGAAAACCTCTGGAAAAAATTAAAGCTAAGACATAATGCAGGTTAATTTATTTTCTAAATCAAATGTAAGTTAAGCAAGCGAAATCTTCAATCTAAAAACAGTTTACATTGCTTTCAGTGTTGCAGCGGCGACTGCCAGAGTAACGTTACGTATACGCAGTGTTGTTCCCGGACAATTTGTGCCACAATCTGTGCCAGAACAGAGCGTTCTCGTTGCCTCACTTAACGGCTTAATATATTGTTCCGGCAGCTGCGACTGCCATGGCATAATATCCTCTCTGGCACACACAGTGCACACCATCGCCATCGCAGATGAGTGCACATGGCATGTATGAAAAAATATAGACAGCAGAAGAGTAAAAAGCAAAGGCGAAAACCAATGCAATGCAGCTTACTTTTATGCGCAGGCATACTTAATATTTATAGTTTGGGTGTGTGCATATGTGTGTGTGTGTGTGTGCGACTATTCCGTAATTTAATTACAAACTTTACGCCATTAATTTAAAACTTTAGGCCAACTATCGAGCGCAGCTGCCGCACGAGGAAAGGGAAGCAGACTTCACGTGCCACAAAAAGGGAGAGCAACAACAGACCATCCTTGTAAATAACCTCCAGCCCTATTCAGGACCATATACATATATATATGTAGGATAAATACCACACGCTGTCACAGGCAGGACAATGGATGTGCAGCCTCCGCTAGTTTATACGCTGGCAAACATATTGAAAAGCCAACTGGGCCATTTGTCAGCCGGAAACGCGCTCAACTTTTGTAATTAGATAGAGTGAAGGGGACTCTAGGGGTGATGAAAGTGGTGTTTATTAGTTATAACAAGGAATTGAGGTCCTTTTGAATAACAAATAAATTATAAAACAGAATAACTACATTTTTCAATAGTTTCTTTTAAAATGAGCAATTAAAAATAATTTAAAGTGCATTTATCTTCCTTATTTAACTTTTATAAATATCACCTGCAAAGCAAGCAAAGCAACTTAGAATATAAAATATTAACGAAAGAAAAATGCTCTTAAATAAACACTCATCCTATTCAAACAAAAATCCACTTACCTGCGCAGAAAATATTAATGGAATCTCAACTCAACTGACTTATTATATTTATTATGTATATGCATTTACCCTGACTTTTCATCTTTTTTTTGGCTCTAGCTTATTATGCAAATTTAAAGTTGGTCTTTTTGCCTGATTTATGTCTCTGCAGCGCTTTCTGAAAATTTCATTAAAACTGGAATGCAGCCACTCAGCATGATGAAGTCGCTGGCAGCAGGTCTCTTCTCTGATCTCTGCATCCTTCGTCCTGTCTGGCGCCTTTATCTGGGCATAATGCCTGCCAATTGCATTTGCCAGGACCTGGCTTATCTGCTGCTCCTGCCACCGCCACCGCCTTCGCCTGCCATCGGGCTGTAATAAATCAACTCATCCTTCTCTTAACCTTAGACGCTCGGCATCGGCATCGGCATCATCTTGTCAATGTCGCTGGCAGTTCTCCATTTTTTCCACATACTATATAACATGCAACATATATAGACGGAAGTCAGGGGCTTTTCGACACATCATTTTCTATGTTCTAGGTGGCGACAGCGAATGAGAAATTTCCATTATTTCTTCCCGTCAATGATTGAGTTTTCCTCCTTGGATATTTTTTCCTCTTCCTGGCTCGGAAGTGTCGTATCTTCGTAACTTGAGTAGATGGAATAGAGTTCACAAGTTGCTGCTGACATTGCTGAGTTTGCTGAGTTGGGCTGAGTTTCCGGCAAGTTGCAGCTCCTGCATTTGTCTAATGCCGCAAGTTTGATTAGAGTTGCACAACTTGCTGCAAAGTTTTTGAAGCGCAATTAATTTAGCATAAATATTTGGACTCGAATTGTACGTTAGATCGAGTTTAAACAGAACTTATACGGCTTAAGTTAGCTAAAAATATATACATATAAATAGTTTGACTGAGAAGCGTGCACTTTGCTTGGAATTTGCATATACATAAGCCTCCAAAACAAACATCAAGAATCCGTATCTAAGCCCACTTAAGAGGCCTGCAATTTATGGCCGAAAGATGATAAAGACGTTTGCCATTTGATGGAGCATAAATTTAATTTGAGATAAATGCGAGGGTGCGGAAAATTAACATAATCGTCTAATGAATGTGTCGACATGCGTGAGTCTGGAACTTGACTTAATTAAGAAATTGCAAGCTGGCAGGGCGGAGTGTCCTGGCATTGATAAGACGGAGACAATAAGGCGCAATTCCCAAACTAATTAGGGTTAGCAAAACTAATTAGTGCTTCGAGTCTTTGTCTCTGCATATTAATTAGCCAGGTCTAAGCGCATTACGACATTTTAGTTCACAATTCCGGCCAATCAATCCGGCTGCTCAGCTTCTGAAACTTTTATCATCGCTACCAGACCCTCCGAGAAATGCATTTTGCATGTCGTCAACTCGGTGTCTGTCTGTGTCCTGCCTCCTGTGTCCTGTGTCTGGGGCACTTGGCCCGCTCGTTTATTTAACACTGATTGCCAATGCACACAGAGATTTTGGCAGCACGGAGCTTCACTTTGGCTTCCGTATCCATATCCGTGTCCGTATCCTATTCCTACTCCTTTTCCTACTCCTGTTTCTGACCTCAGCAAACTGTGAACTTTGGGTATCCGATAACCTCTCGACCCCGAAAGTGCTACTCCCTCTCGTTTTTGGGAAAATATTGTCTTAAAACGCTTTTGCCAATTGCTTTTGAGTCTGGAATACTGAGAAGCCGATTGCCTTTTATCTTTCTTCGAATGTCATTTGCCTGGAGCGGCTCAAAAACAGTTTCAATTAGTTGGAAATCTGCCACAGATTCCGGAAATAGAAAATCGAGCATTCAACCCCCATCAAAAGCCTCTAATTGACAGCCTGACGTATGAGTAATGAACTTTGTTATGGGTTTCCATCGCACTCGTACATATATAGAGGAAAAAGAGGCACTTAAAGCGACCTGGCCAGCCGTGATTTAATGGTAATTCAATTCAATTTGCGTTGGTAAAATATTTTTGCTGGCATAGCCAAAAATTTGCATGACAATCATACGAAACCATACGCAGGGGAGAGGCTACAAAAAATATTAATTCAAAAAGTGTTCCGCCGGCAGAGCACATTAATTAACTTAATTTATAGGCCAGGTGCAAAATTAATTGTCACAACCAGCGCTAAAAATAGAAAAACATTCAGCAGTATAAATTTCCGCCAATTTCCAGAGCGTTGCATAATTTATGGTCTTCAAACGACATCGTCGTGTAGTTTTCCTGGAAAATTCCATTACATATTGATCACTTGACTAAGCAGGAAATTCCATTTGCTGGCCAACACAAAAAGCTCTGTATATATAATATACAATATATATGAATACATAAGAGGAATGTCAAATGGAAAAGCAGAAGGTTGGCTGGCCATTAAATGGAAACCCCTTCTGGAAGGTAGAAAAAAGTAACTTTTCAATCAACTTGAGACGGGTTAACGCCAGGCGGTCCTTGAAATGGCAAAGAAAAAAAGGTTAAGGCAACGCCAGGGGGAAGAAAGGGCATCAAATTACTGGCAATTTATAGGGTTTAAAAGCGAAAAAGAGTGCCAGCCAATTTAATAAGGGTCCGAAATGGACAGCTTCAAAGATTATCCGTTAAGGCCATAACTCTCGACATCGGAGACCAACTAATTGTGGCTCCAGTGCAGGCAAACAATTGCAAATCCACTCCGAATCACTTAGTGCCGAGAGATAAGCACCATAATGATGATGATGATGATGATGAGGATTCGGATCAATGGCACTCTGCAAATCAAACTAAAGTTGTTTGCTCGTTTGGCCGGCCAATCCTGGCCAATTGTTATGCAAATAGCCAAGTGCTTTTCCCTCCCACACTCTCAAGCCGTAGGAGCACAAATTTTTTAAAATAACACACTCCTGCAGAGCGAGGAAGACGGAGGGAAAATAGAAAATGGAAAATGGCAAAAGGGTAGCAAAGTTCAACGGTTGATGGGGAGAGGATCTGGCGGAGGAGAGACCGCACTAAATCAATATGGTGATGGTGGTGGCTGGTGGTGGCTGGTCCAGGTGCTCTCTTGAGTTTCGAGTCCTCAGTCCGGGAATCCTGTCCCGTCCTGGGCCACAAATCAACATTTGACTTTTGCATAAATTGCAAGGAGCAACAAAATTGCTGAAAAGAAGAAAAGTAATTTTCTCGCTTTCGTTTGCAGCTGCAAAAATTGTGCTGCACCACTGCACCTGCCTCTGCCGTGTTCCCCCACCGGAATCCGCCCATTGTTGATGATACCCCCTCCACCTTTCCCCCTTTTCCGCCTTTTCCAGCAGCTTCTGTTGGCCGTTGATGCCTTTGGGAGCGGACAGACTTCTGTGGTTCACCTGGTCGGGTTACCTGCACATTTCGTTGTTTACCCTCATTGCCCCTCATGTTAATCAGATGGGCGGGCGGCAATTTGTATGCCACTACACTATTACACGGGGAAAAAATATTGCATTTTCAGAAAATACGGAACTCTAGTTATTTTTAAAACAATTTTTAGCAGTAAAAATGAAACACATAGAGGTAAATTTAATTTTATGAGCATTTCCAGGATTTTTCAAGTACATTTTTTAATATATTCTAATGCCAGAAAACTTTGTAAGTTTTTTAAGAAATATTTAGACAGCAAAAACAAACATTTTTTACACAAAATAAAGAAAATAAGTTAAGAAACTATTCTCATTTCAAAAGGAAATATTTCAGTTCCGAAAAATTGCCAAAAATAAGCCTTATAAAGAGTTACCAGAAACTGTCTTCAGTTAATATTTAATAATTATTTTTCTTAAATTTCTGGCAGTGTAAAAAATACTTTAACTATATACCACGAGTTTCTAGGTATTTTTTTCGACGAGGAAAATGCTGTTCTTTCATTTCTCTGGGAAAATGCCAATGCATTCGACTTAATGCGTATATGCTTCGATTTGCATTTCATTACCTGTTCGAGTTGATTGCAAAAAATAGCCAAGAAAATTGGATGTAAGCTGCTGCTGCTGCTTCTGCTTTTACAGCTAAAAAGTATACTTTTTTAAAAGCATTTTTCCATCTCTCTGTGAGGCGGGAAAAAAAATGGAAAATGGGTAGAGGAACCTGCGGTAACCGGAGCCCAACGATGCCAAAACAAAATTCAACACAATCTGTGCCAAAAGCCGTTGCAAATCGAGCTGAATCAAGCCGAAATCGATGTGCGAATGGGCCAGGACAGCAGCAACAGCAACAAGGACATCAACAAGGACAAACAGAAACAGGAAATGGACGTTGTGTGCTCAAGTTTGTTTCCGCTCTGTCCTTCTTTTGAAATTCAATGCGACGATTTACTTTTTTTTTTTTTTGTTCATCTTCTGCAGGAAAAACGCATTGTGTGAGTGTGTAAAGGGTGTACACTGTGTTTTGTGTTGTGTGTGGGTGTGGGCGTGTCACTGTCCAGGACAGCCCTTTGTTGTTGCCGCTGCAAATGCAAATTTGTTCAAAGTTTATTGAGTGCACGTGACGGCAAACAAAAGTGCAAAGTTTCCCTTCTGGGCCCTCGCTTTTTATAGTTTCCCCTCTCATTCCGCAGACCCAAACATTTTGAATTGCAAATTTCTTGGCCAACTTAAACATACCTTAAACATACCTTTTTTTTTATATATATACTATTTTTTTTTTTGTATTCCTGTAAAGCAGCTTTAATGAGCGTAATTTGCATAAATGGGTTCCCAGCTTATATGCTAATTTTTTTCGCCAATTTAATTACGGTCCTGGGTCAGGTGAGAAGTAAATGTGGGGTAAGGTGGGCTACGTTTCGTTGAAAAACTTAAAATTAACAAATTTATGTAGGACAAGGCGGGGTGGACATTGTACATGGTGTATATATGGTTAGGTCTTAAGCTTATTTGAATAAAATACATCTACATAAAGTACATCTTAATTAAGGGCTAAATATGAAAGGCATTAATAAAGGTTCATTAAATTTCACAAAACTATACATTAAAGTATTCATTAAAAGGTTTTACAATAAACTATTAGCAGTTTATGCATTTATTCCCATTAAACTCTCCTCAAATAGTCAAACCAATAAATATTATTTAATTTTCTTGAATAAAATGATGCATTTCCTTGTTAAATATAATTTATTCAGCCTCTTCAGACTTTACCAACATGTCCAACAAATAAAATAGCAAACAAGTGGCTTGAGAAAATTTATATTGAAACCACACAACGCCACTCCATCGAATTTAACAATCACACAAAATCCCCAGAAAATCAAGATGAAACTTTCCATTACATTAAACGAAACTTTTGCCAAATTGAATATGCAACTTTGGCATATCAGCTCGCCTAAAAATAACCAAATTTAACAACCAGCAAATCTATTTGCAACATTGCAGGCTAAAACCGAACCACACGGTGGAGGAGGAGATTCCCGGACGAAGAGAGGGAGGAGCGGTCAGATAAGGCAGACAGAGATTGAGGGAAGCGAACCAAACCCTGAAAATCAATAAAATGGTAAGTACTCGTCGAACTAGTCGAACTTTTACACTTTTTGTACTTTACTCTTTTTTTATTTTTGTTTTTTTTTGGCTGCTTGCGCTTATTGCAAATGCTTTTATAAATTTTATGACTCAATACTTCCATTGTGGGAATGGACGATGACAACGACAAGAACGAGAACGACGACATTTAACCTACAGACAGGACGACATTGCATATTATGCGCCATATCCAGCGCAGCAGCATCCCTGCGCAGCTAACCGACTATAATTTTAAAGCCACAAAATCCTGGGTACGGGACGTGGTCTTTTTTATCTGGCAAAAGCGGGTAACGGGGGGGGCCAGACTGTCTGCCAAAGTGAATTTGTGGCTCTGAATCCAAATTGCGCACAAGTCGAGCTTCGGTTTGCAAAGGCGAACAAAGGAAAAGTCGAATCGAGCAAGTGGAAAATCGAAAAAAATTCTAGTCGACCCAGCATCCTTTTTTTCGCTTTCTAAATTTCATTCCTTGCACTCAAGTTGTGGGAAAAGCTTTCAAAAAACAAGCGAATGTTGCGGTTTCCTAGTATATCTCTGAGAAAGATTATGTTTTATCAGATATTTCCTAAAGTTTTAATTTCCATTATTTCTATTTCTACAAAAAAAACTATGATTGCATTTCTAAACTAAAATGAAACCTGTACAAAAGTTCAAAAGTTATTTATAGCTTTATTTCTGGTAAAAATTTAATTACAAATATACCTGGCAATACGTTGCCCGGAACTGTCAAAAGTTTCGTAATTCAATTGATGTCACTGCCCCCGGGCGGAAGTTGAAATTTCAATCAGCTCGGGCACAAAACGAAAATAATCTGCAATAAAAATGTTTTCCTTTAATAAAAATTCGATTTCCTTCAAGCGACACATGTTGCCGAGTTGCCGAGTTGGAAGCAGGAACAGGAAGCAGGACTTGGGATAGGAATAGCGTCTCGCTGGGAAAGTGGGTGGAAAATCGCGGCGGGGCGACGAGTGGTAGCAGGAATAAGGGAAAAGTGAGCCTGAAGCTGAAAAGCCAGCCGAACTGTCAGCCGGATGCAGTTAGGTAAAGGCATCGCAACGCATCAGCCAACCTTTGGCAGAGACGAGGATACAAGGATACCAGGATGCTGCTCGGCTAACCCCATAGCACATTCAACCAGCCGGGACCCTTTGAAGCGGGGAGTTGGGCGCGACTAGAAATGTCTTTCAATTTATAATGACAAAGTCGATGGGAGAAAGCCCTCCCACCGCTCGCATCCTTTTCCATTCGTGTGTTGTCTGTTGCATTCGCAATTCCGCATTAGAAACGGAAATGCTAAGCACAGTGGCCGAGTTTTATGAATTTTTAAGAATAATCTAAGAAAAAATTAGCAGAAAAGTAAACATTAATACTCGTTAAATACTCGGTAGTTAAGTAATCCTAAATTGCATGTGATTTCATCAAAGATTGATCATCATAATCCGGAAATTGCCTGAAAATTATATATATATTTTATATTCCTTAAAAATCAATCCAAACTCCACTGTACTTCTGAACCTCATGTCGCTGAGTCCACAGACTTTGCGGAAATGCGGCTCACATTTTGCCATCAGAGATCGTGGGCCAGACAGAAGGGGCAGATGCTGCGTCAGTGGCCCCGACAGCATCCACGCCAGCAGACACATCGATGATTGCACATGGCTTAAAGACCCAACGGAGCCAGTTACCAGCCCCTTCTCAGTCGTCCTCATCCCCTCGCATTAAAAATACAACGTCGGCAGATACATCAATTGAAAATGAGGCGAGCAAGGCGAGGCCCGAGCAGAGGCGAGTCGCATCTGTGGCGGACAGCAAGAACCAGGAGTCTGCAAAGGGGTTGTTCAACAGAGGATAGGGATAGTTACTGCCCCGGACAGGTTGTTGGGTCAGCTGGAGAAGAAGTTGGGGGGTTTTAAGGGACGTGGGCGAGGCCCTACTTGGCCAATGTTTGCCTGGGCATGACAGCAACTAAGCTTCAGCTGAGCAGGATTTGATGCCACGAACGCATCTGTTGCTCCATAAGATTCTTAAGTTTTCAATTTGCTAGATTAATCCAACACTGAAGATATATACATATTTTTATTGATTAGTTGTAGGAAATACTAAAACTACAGAACTATTTTCTAACATAATCTCCCTATTTTATATTTTACTATCATAAAAATCATAAAAAGAAATATAATATAATAACAATAATGATGGTAATTTGCCCCTTCATCCAATGCGCATAATTTTATTCCATAAATGTGAATAAGAGTCGCAAATCCTCTTCAACGAGTGGCCAACAAAGTTCACAATTTGTGGAGAATCATGAGATTTTTTCCTTGGCCAGCCATCGTTGCGATAACTCAATTCCGTGGCGTAAATTTGCTGAGACTGCAGATTATCTGCAGAATGTTCAATCTATGGCAGCATCTGTCAGGCGGAGACAGCTCGGCCATATGTCTTGGTCGCGTACACACATAAGGATGCGATACGTATACGTAATATGTACGGCCGCCTCTCGTCCTACGAGAAAGTAAACAAATAGCGCAATTTTCATTTGCTTTATCGCTCAAAGGGAAGACAGCAGAAGAGCCGTAGGGGAAGAGGGTCCAATCATCCGAGCCCTAATGCGTTTAGGCTGCTCATAATCACGCTCCAGCTATTTGAGATGGATTGTTGGAAATCGAAGGGGAAAGAGCCAGCCTCTCCAGCCCTCCCTGGGTATAGTTATTCGCCCCATTGTTCTTATCGCCTTATTACATTTATATTTGCCTTAGGGCACTGAGACTGCTCGAGGTCCCAATCCTCCGGTCCCTGCTGATTTTCTCTCTGGCTTATTTATAAGTGCTATTTGTCTTAGTGTCCCGCCAAACTAATAACTTTGCTGTTGCCTCTCCATCGAGCGATTTTCCTTACTTTTTTGCCTTCTTACATTTTTTTGCCGTCTTTGCTTCCCTTGAATGCACTTGGAAATCAATTGATGTATTGGAAATTAATTAAAAATCGTCGTTGAGATATAATTATTAGCAGAGATTCTTTACAAAAGATGGGGGAACGCTTTCAAGCTTAGATTCTAAGTTATTCATTTCGTAGGATATATATATTTTTTAAATACTTCCTTCTAAAGAAAATATGTAAAAAATGTTTAATTCATTTCTTCAAGTGCTTGACAGAGTATTTTATCAAGCTCTGACTTCCTGGCCAACTCCTTTCGGAATACTTCCTGGACTTTATCGGGCAGCCCCTTCCGCTCCACGTACACAAATCACACGTACCACTGGAGTCCGGTCCCGGCTTCCGGCTATTTAAATTGACATCCTGCTGCAGGTGACTGCTTCCTGGCTTCTCCCAGTCCCCCAGTCCCCAACGAGCCCAATTCAATTTGCGAAATCATTAACACATTTAGTCAATAAGCTCTTGTCAGGGCTCTCGAGACGCTTTCCTCTACGGGGATTATTATTCATTTTTATGTAATTATATCTGCTTACACAACAGAGTCTTGGGAAAAGGACAACTAGGACAAAATCTTGGGGAACAGTAAGCAGGAATGTTTATTGTCTTCCTGATTTTTTTTCTCCCCTCTCGTTTTTGGGTGCCAACGGTTGCCTTTGCCCCGTGTCTTTGGCTATAATAACCCCAATGGGGAAAAGTGGGTTTCTTTTTTTTTTTTTGCACATGAAATTATCTATAACTGACATTGGATAAAAGCATCCTGTTGTCCAGATCCTGGTAAGAGCCATGAATTATGGCCACAACGTGTGAGCCCGTGAGCTCCTGTAGTTACACTTAAGAGCGGATACTTGGGGTTTAAATGGAGCTAAGACCAGGAGAAAATATAATAAGCTGGAAGAGTACAGTGGTCACAAATAAGATCAGAGAAATTTTTTAGTTTTCGACTGTAAAAATTATAAAGTAAGGCACATTTTTAAAGCTTATTATTAAGTAGACTTGGCAAGAGTACTTTTGAGTAATTTAAAGACCAAACACTGTTTTTTTTAAACATTATTTTCTTATTATTGTTCTTAAATTAAGCTTCTTGATCTTTACAACATAAATAAACTTCAGCTGCAAGTGGTAACATCCTTTAACTGGATCCTTTTAAAGCCCAAGTTTTATTAACTTAACATGGCACGTAGACGAACTTAGGACCTATTTTTTAGTGCCACTGTTCGGGTTTCATCATCAGGAGCAGCTGCAGCATCAAAAAAGGACAAACCATTTGAGTTTATGTGCCTGCGAGTGTGTGCTGCTGCCGATGTCCTTAATGTGAGTCTGTGTGTGAGTGTGTGTTAGTTTCATAATGTAACCGGATGTGCCAACACAATGCTCGCACATCCGCTTTCCCAGACAACAGGACAACAGCTGTCACACACACACACACACTCACGTACAACTTAAATGCCGCTGCGCTTTTGTTTGCACATCTTGAAGGATCGCAGAAGGGCAGAAAAGGGGTTGGCAGAAGGACTCCATAAGGATTCCCGTTCGCCTTTGTCCTAGGCCAGCAGATGACAGCAACGGGCGCATTATTAGAAGCAGCAGAGCATATAATAGGGGCATTTCACAACAAGGAGGCGTGAGTCCACACACACACACACATCCCCCCCAGATCCTGACATAATTATTAACTGCATAGATGTAAGTAAATATGAAGCGACCAAATGGACAAAGATAACGAGGCCATTGTATGTTTATGCGCCTGTGTTGAGAGCTGCCTGTGGAGGAGGGAAAAGCAAGCGAGGGAAGAGTGCTAACTGGGACGAGGGAAAAGCGAAAAGAAAAGCCTGGAACATTTAGCAGACATGTCACGTTCTGGGCTCATCATTTATGTTTTAGTTTCGGGCGCGCCTGACAAAACTTAATTGATTAAAAATAATATTCCAGCAGCAGCAGCAGCTTTTCGCCGTCTTTCTTCGGCTTGCCTGAGGAAAAACATAAAATACATGAAGCGCATTTTAATGAGCCTCATAATTATTGATGAGGGGAAAAAGGAGAAAAACAATTCTTAGCTTACAAAGAAAATGCCTTTAAGCCTTCGAAGTATGCATTAGCTGTACAGGTTCAAGTTGGTTGCTTTTACAGCAAATATTCCTGTATAATATTTATGAACGGTTCAGAATAATAAGAAAATCATTAATTTAAAACCAGATTCTAGTTTTTTCTTAAAATGCATTCAATTCAAATTAAGGTAATATTATAAAAAAGAATATTTAATGGGTATTTCAGAATTCTAGTCAATTTATTTCCATGTCCTTCTCCGTTTCCCCATTTCTTTGAGGATTTTTTGTTCCCCTAGCTTGTTACTTATCAACAACAATTTTTAATTTACTTCAAGATTTTTTTGCTGCTTCCGCGCTGGCAGTGGCTGTTGCTAATTATAAACTTTTTTAAGTGGCTTATTGGGACGGCTGCGGTTGGCCGGGACACGTCGCGTATCCGCAGTGGTGAGCGCCGAGCGACGAGCTCCGAACCCGCCCGGCGGCAAGTCATCAAGTGCTCTTCAACTTTTCTTTTTTTTTTTTCTGTTGTACTTATTTTCCCAAGATGTTGCCGTTTTCCCAACCTTTTCCCGCTGGGCATTGGGCCATGGACCATGGGGAGGGGAGGGAAGGGAAGGGAAAAAGGGCCGGGCGGAAATTTATTATTTAAGGCGAGTAGTTTCCGCTTTAAGTATGCACACAGCGACGTTTATGTGCATTGATAATGAGCGGCGGCTGGAAAGTAGGCAACCGTTTTTTATGCTCTTTAAGCAGGCATAAAAGTTTGATTAATGTTTGCCCAGTCAGGAATTTATACGAATTTCTTTTGGCTCCTCTATGCATATGCTTGTTGGGGCTGCCATAAAATGGCATTAAAGACATAAACACACATCCCCGCCAGTCATTTTTAACAGTCAGCTCATAAATATAAAATTATACATAAATGCGCAGCGAAAATCACATCAAAAAGAAAAAGAAAAAAAAAGAACAGAGGGGGGAAAATGGGAGAACCGTGCATTTTCCGAAAGTCGACCTTGCAACTTGTGTGCGAACATAGTTGATGTGATGGATCACAATTCGATTTTTAGTAGACATTAAGCTTGGCTCGCGTGTCCTGGCAATCTGTTTGACGTGCGCCACGCCCACCGCATAAAATCGACAACATTTCTCACCTTTCCAAGTAAAAGAAAAGCCAGCGGTGGGAAGGGGGCGGGAGGGGAAAGCAGGAGGGGCAGGAAAAGCAAACATGAAGGGAGCATGGACAGGAACATCTGCCAATGGGGTGCGTCAAAGGAAATTTATGATGATAGATGGGGCAACAGGAAATCGCTGGGGAGCGAAATATTCTCAATATGCAACAAGCTGCCAAATTGTTACAGCGTCAGCGGTATCGGTACACAGTTAAAAAAGAAGTAATCAATAAATGTAACCCTAAAAATAAGGAAATTATTTAAAAGCTAGCAAATAACTGAATTATTTTTGTAACAAATAAAATTTAATAAATAATAAAATTTAAAAAAATCGATAAAAGAGCTTCTGATTAAAGATTTTCGGGAATTTTTCTACTAACTCACTTTGAAACCTAAAATCACATTACTTTCAACTCTCACATATTTTTCGCTAAGTGCACAATATAAATAGCAAAGATATGCCATAAAAGGGCACTCCTTAAACAGGCGTCAATAAATGAATTGACTTGCGGGGTTTTCATCAATATTCCCATGAAAAATTCCATATTGCAACAGGAAATATAAAAAAAAAAATTGTATTTATGATAGTCGGCATCCTCTCGCCCAGCTGCTGGGGTGTAAATATTTAATATCCTTTTTGCATGTACCCGAGATGATAAAGTGCGTGGCGTTGGGCAGATTAATCATATCCCTAGGGGGATTCAGCAGGACCAGGTTCCTCCTAGCACACCTAGCTGCAGCTGCTCCTGCTCCTGCTCCAAAAAAAAACAAAAAATACCCATTGTTCTCTCTCCGGTACTTATTTTTTTTTGGTCTTCTTGCACATTATCAGCATAAATTCAAATAAAAAACGAGAGTAGCTGCTGTCTGTCGTCTGTGAAGCTAAATAAATGATGTTATAACAGAGCGAGAGCTGAGCAGACTGACAGGACACAGAGGTCCTGGGGCCTGCCACCCAATCATATATTTAGTCCCCGTCCCTCTGGCTTTTTTTTTTTTGTGCTGTTGCGTTCAACTTTGGCAATTTTTCTTGCGCCCCCCAAAAGTTGACAACAGGCAAAGCGAAGGACTAAGCCAGGACACGTATTCCTGGGGCAGCAGCTGTCAGTCGGAGAGCCAAGACAACATGATGGAGCTCATCAACATCAGTCGGCCGGGGGATGTACATACATATATATATACAGAGGAAGCAGGCCGAGTTCCGATGGTCTTAGCCAAATGGAGCAACAAAATGGCTGCCGAAGGATAAAGACGCGTGCCTGACTAAAATCCCGAGGCGTGATTGATTAATATTATTCTCGGCTAATCTAACTTAAATGGGCCACAACACAAGAGCCCCCGAATATTACTTATTCAGCAACTTTTTCTCCTTTTCGCCTTCTCTCTGACTGACTGACTGACTCACTGAGTGAGTGAGTGAGTGAATGTGCGTGAGTGCGTCTCGTTGACTACGCTTCATACATAATAAACACGCGGCGTGTTAAGTGCCTGCCAGCCGACAAAAAATCCCAAAAAAAAAGCATTCAAAGTTTGATCTGGCCAGAAAAAAAAAAATTCCGAGTATTTCATCTCATATTTATATGCACGAAAGGTAGACAACTCAAATAACCTTGTTATAAGAAAATTTGCTATGCATAAAGCAAGGCCGCCAGAGAAGACAGCCGAAAAGGAAGGCTCTAAGTTAGCCGGCTCAAACTTTGCTTTGTCATCTTGTCAGCAGACACAAATAATAAATGTTGACATGAAACTCAAGTGATGTCCTGCCTGCCAGTTTTGATAGCACTTTAATCAGCGCAGTTAAAGTGAAGTCTTCTTCTAATTTTATAAAAGCACAAAATGTTATTAAATATGATATCCTCGGAAAATATTTATTGAAACTCAAACTACCAGGAGATCTTTCTTAGCTAAAATTAAAGGTAAATCTCGATTCTTTTCGGTCAAAAGATTACGGAAAGATAAGCCTGTTCGTTCTTGTAGAAAGTTTATATTGTTCTTTCATAAAAACAATTAATTATCGTTTATAAAATAAATAATTTCCAACAAAATACAATACCCCTTTAGCCGTGTAATATATTTCCCTGAAATTAAAATAAATTAATCAAATTATGGACACGAAAATTGCCGCTGACAGCATTTGGCCCGAGGAGCTCAACTCTACTGATTGCTCTCTCTCTTCATGGTGCGTTGGCCAATCAATAAAACGAAACTCGTTATTAATTAATGCAAAAATGATGGCAAAAAGGCAGCCGAAACGAATAACTTTTCTGATGCGAATTGAACAACTGTCAGCAACATGTTGCTCCTCCTGTCCTGGGGTTTTCCACTCCTCTTGCACTTCCCCAAACGAAACTCCAGAATGCCTGCCTTGGAGGCCTGGCATTTGACAGTTGGCTCATTTATTTCTGCAATTTTCCACCTGGCCAACGGCAACTGATGGCAACGCACAGCAATAACAGCAGCCGTTGAGTTGTTGACTTAATTAAAATAATAAATGACTTTTGTGTTCTATTAGGCCAAGGGTCAGTCAAATTAATTAAACCTTTATAAGGGTGCATAATTAATTGCAAAAATATTTGTAGTTGGTTTCTTTTATACTTAATTTAATAATAAAACTATTATATGATATAATTTCTTATCAATAAAAATAATATTTGTACTTTTGTCACAAACAAATAATAATTACGTAACTTTTATGAGGACTTTATGGAGAAGTAATTAACAATTTCCTTAGATAACTTGTATTTAATTATTAAAGCTCCAAGAAATCAACATTTACATCTCATTTTACATCTTAAGTTCCACAGAATTAATTTCTGAAGCATCTCAATATTTTCTTCACTTTATTTACCATAATTACGATTTCCAAATATTGTCTATCAAGGACTGGAGAAACCAATCCCTTTTCATGGTCATGAAAATTCCCCTTGCATCAGGATGTTGCCAAGAATTTTTCAATTAATTTTTCCGCCCACCACAAAAGTGGGTGTGGAAAAACGCAGACAAGTTAAGATTCGTATTCTTCGATCCCCCGAACTCAAGCTCCAACTCCAACTCCCTTTGGCCATAATTATTGTTTGCATTTGCTGGATGCGAAGTTTTTCATTAGTGGTGCAAACAACAAATAAAAAAGGAAAGGGAAAAGGAAAAGGAATGGAGAAGGAGAAGAAATAATAAAGAAATGAAAATCGCACAAAGTTGAAAATCGCTGGTGAAAAGCGGGAGCGGGAGCGTGGGCGTGGGCTTTCCGGGACGCATTTGCAAACGTGCCGGTGGCATGCTTCATTGGCTTCTGCATTATTTGTGCAACCTGGGTTGCATCGTAAAAAATGCACGAGCAGCGCCTGCAACTGCAGCTGCTTCTCCACAAGGGCAAAGGGGCTATAGTCAGGGGTTACAGAAGGGCTGACAATTGGGGAAAATGTACACTCTGGAAAAATATATATCTTAAATAAATAGAAAATTCAAAGTATAAAAAGATTTTACTAGATTTTAATCATATCAATAATAAAAATTGCTTTTTTGTTCCCCAATATAAGAAATATCATTAACTAATGAAAGCAAAATTTAATAATTTTGGTAACCTATATTTTCGGTGAGTGTGAAAAACTGTGAAAACTGGGCTGGGGTCTGGGCGTGCCGACACGGACATGCGAGAACAAGCCACAGTATTTATGGTCCTGTGGCTGCCAGGGACAGCAGCGAGTAATGTTTAAGGCCCCCTCGCAGGGCGTCGTCTGCCCATAAAACACAATCAAGCGTAAAAATACAGGGCGGGCACTTAACCCGGCCAACACCAGCGCCAGCGACAACCACGACACGTCAACGGTTTTTTTTTTTTTACCTTTTATGCACGGTACTCGAAAGGTCCTGGGGTATATTATATTCCTGAAAATATATGTATGTGCATTCAGAGGGAGTTGGAAACTAAACAAAGCCATTCAATTTTAGGTAGAAAATTCTTGAGCTATGATTAAGGAACAAAATAAATTGCTTGCCTTTCTTAAAAGTAAATGAAATGCTTATAAAAATAAATTACTAACTTAAGAAATCTAGCAATGCTCACAATAATATTTCCTTTTTAAAAATATTTATAATAATATAATAATAAATATTAGGAAAATTTTAATTTAAAAGTGAATCTTATTCCATGGTAAATAGAAATATTTCTAAAAGTACTGAAGGCATAATAATAAGTATATTTCCGTTGATATCTATGGTAGATGAGGGGCATATGCTTTTGTTTATGGTATTCCCATTGCACTCGCTCGTGTTTTTGGTGTTGCCGACTCAGTGGTTGTTGCTTCTTGGTGTTTAAATATTTTAAAATGTTTGCTTAGCAGCTCGGTGGCTGGTGCTTTTGTCGCTTATTTACTTATGCCCGTGTGTTGGCACTACGTATTAAAATTGCATGATTTTAATTGCACAGCTTGCACAGAGAGAGAGAGAGAGACAGAGTGCACCGTGGCGTGAAAAGCGAGTGAAAAGCGATGGCAGCATCATTCTGCATTTTCGCAGCGGCTGCATTTAATGTTGCGCATACGCAACGTTGTCCCTGCACATAATGTTTGCGTTTGTAATTGAAAGTGGCATCAGGATGAGGCGGGACCCTGGATGGGTTGGTGAAATAAACCAGAAAAGATAGTAATGTCCACGCCCACGCTCACATACATTCGTGTACATATATCAGGCAGTAAATCCATAGTTCTCCCCCGGCACCATTTTCTGGTTAAATATTATTTCTGCCATTAGCCGCACTGCACAGCCCTTGTGCCGTTTCCGCTGAACCATCTCTCCCGTTCATTACATCCGCATCCCCTTCATTTGCCGTGCTCATTTCGCCAGTTGTTTATTTATTTGTTCTCCAAATGCAGCTGCCGTTGCAGACGTTGTGGTTTTGTGTTGTTATTGTTTTTCCGGTGCAGTTCCTTATTCGGTGGAATGAAAAGCTAAACAGCAAAACGCATTGTCTGCCACGCAATCGGAATGGGGAATGGGGAATGGGGTTGTTGGAGTTAAGGGCTTTGCGAGACTATAAATTAAAGCTTAACGGAGTTGCGTAAAGGGGGTTTACCCATTGAGAAGTTACTTAAACATTTATAATCTTTAAGAAAATCTAGAGCATAAATTCTAATCTTATCTTGTATGTTTCTGATTTCCTTACAGATCTTGTAACTATAGTTTAACCGAATTACTAAAGATAAAGCTTCTAGGGTAAGTTTCTAATGATTTTTTAAATATTTCTTAATAAGTTTAACTATAATTACAAAGACAGGAAAATATTACTCACTAAATATATTAAATAATACCCCTTTTATTATGTTTTTCTAATGAAACGTAAACCTTTTTATTTAACTGGCTTTAAAGTGATTAATTTACATTTTTTTATGGAACAAGCTTTTATTTTAAAGCAATTATGAAATGATTTTCTCCATTTAAATGTAATTAAAGGAATTTAAAGATTTTAAAAACCTAATAGTTATAGTTATCAATTGAATATTTTTTCCAATACCTTTTCACTTTTCCCACTTGACTCTTTCACTTCACTTCACATTCAATTGTCCATTTTATTTAGTTGACTGTTTTTTGAGCTTCTGACCATTTCCAAAACATTGGAGAGCGCAATGCACTTGACTTTTGCTGTGTTTTCAAAAAGCAATTAGGTGATATTTATTTTTATTTCCGTGACAAATGCACACGCAACGCACACTTGGAGCGCGGAAAATCCCAAAACATTTAATTTAATGAAATAACAAACAAGCTGCACACACTAACAACGTCAGAACAGAATAAAAATAAAGAGCAAGATATAGAGAGAGTGGAAGGAAAGCGCACTAATGGCAACTTTAATGCTTCGACAATATATATATGTGTTTTGGGCAGGGGATCTCTGAGTCCTGGGCATAAGGATGCGCATAATGTGCAAAGTTTGCGACGCAAACTAATTTCAAAGTAATTACGTAGCACAAAAGTGTTGATATTAGACTGCAGGCCAGGGAGAGAGCTGCTTAGGGGGCTTCCCCAAAGGCTAACGCCAGCTGCAAAAACAACATGACAAAATGTCGTCAGCAGACAACGAAACAACGACAAAAACTGCCAACGAAACGAAGCTAGAACCGAAAAAAAACTTACCAGCCAAACAGCTGCACAAATGCGATGAGTTTACGCCATCAAACCTCCCTTCGGAGGCCCCGGCCCCTGTAAACAAGCCACGAATGCGCCACGTCAGCGCAGCATCATCAAGTCCTTTTACCGACTTTTTGGCGCTCTTAACAAGCCCCCAGCCCCCCTTAGACGCCTTAACAAAAAATGCAATAAAAAAATAAATAAAATGTGGAAAGAGGCTAGAGGCAAGGAAAAACTTCTTAGGCGAAAATGCTGTCAAAGCTGGTGACTTTAATACGCGGTCGGGGAGAAATTAAAGTCAGTATCCGGGCTTCATTGGAAGTCCCCGGGCGATATCCTAAGTAGCTTCATTTTCCCCCAGCCGCCTGAAAATTTCCTATTTATTTGTGTAATATTTTACAATTTCATAAAGTAAACGAAAATGGCGAAATATGAAGCCAGCCAAGGGAGCTTGAACATTTTTGGAAGCTCTGATAGCTACACTTCAAGGAAACACAAGGAATTTCAACAAATTAATTTACAAAGCCCTAGAAAAATTAAAAGAAACAAGTTAAACATTCACTAGACTAATTTTTATGTTTGATATTCATTAAAGAAATTCCTCTAAATTAATTCATTTCATTAGATAATCATAGTAAATATGTTTCAAGTGTAGCAACTGGAGGACTACTCCCGAAGGCGCCAACAGGAAGGCAAAACTCAGTTTAAAACACACCCACACACACTTACACAGACTACACACCGACTAAGCGGAAACGGAAGCTGGCAAAACAAGAAACGTCGAGCGGGAAAGCCGGCAAAAACAAAGGCAAAAGCAGAAAAGCTGCAGCTGCAAAACAAAAGCAGAAACTCGAGCAATGTTCTCAAAAAGCGGGCTAAAAACAACAATAACAGTGGCAACAGAAGCTGAAACAAGTAACTTGAACAAACGCACACACAGACAAGGCATACACATTGAATACACAGGCATATGTCCTTTTTTTAATGCAGTCTGAGCCTTAATCTCTCATTAGTTTTTGCTCTAAAAAAATGTATTCTGTCCGACCGTATTTAATTAGTCTGAAAGCTTTGACTTCGTACTGCTATTGAAGCACAAAATATACTAAATTCTAAATTAATATAAACTATTACTATGTCTATGAAGTAAAATATAAAGTAATGCAAAATGCCTTAACCATTATTTAAAACTTCATGTAATTATTTAAGCTTTATCTCTTGCAAATTATTACACCACTTAGGGTCCAGCCAAAAAGACACATTCCGATTATTTAGGACTCCCCTTCGTTTGGCTTTTGAGCCCTGAACTTACCAAATGGTGCTGCTGGCTCGGACATTCTGGGCACGTTCATAAACAGGCATTTTATGTCCTAAAAGGACAGCTGTTGCCTGTCGGCTTCCAGTTTGGGAGGGGGGAAAAAAGGCCATAATGAAAATATTTACAAGATGAAAACTTGTTTCTCGGCTATGCACTAGGACATAAAATTAGCATTTTTATGCAGGCCGGCACACAATTAGAAACAGTTGCAGCATCCAGTGTCTTTGACCCTCCTCAGGCAGCAGACTCGGCTCGGAAGGAACCTTCCTTTTTGGTTTATACTGTAAAATGGCCAACATAAAGTGAACTTTAATGGCGGCCAGGTAGGTTGGTTGGTTAGCTCACATTTACATGGGCATTAAATGGCTTCAGGTCCAGACATGTCCTGCCACTGATGCTGCTCCTTGTCGATTTGTTTTTGGTCATTACTTGGCCAAAAAGGGGGTGGCGCAAAAAAAGGTACAATACACTGAGGAAAATAATAAAATCACTGGAAATTTGGTCTTAGAATCTAACAGATTTACCCTAAAGGTTTTTCTTATTTATTAAGCAGCTAACACATATTTTTATTAATATTTTTCCTAAGCTTAGAACAATTTTATAAACATTTTCTCTTCGTGTAACAGCAGTTTAAGTCTGCTCCATCCAGTTTTTAATGGTTTCGACTGCGAACACTTGGAGTGTCGTTAAGAGGGGGCGATAAAATTCAGAATGGGGCGTGGCCGGCGCCGGATGCTGGGGAATGGCCACGGGTTACGGCAACGGTTACGGGTTTTTGTCTGACTGACCATTGCCTGCAATTAAACCCACACCAGGATCAGGATATATCCTCCTGAATTGAGCTGCCAGACTGCCTCGAACTGGCCACGCCCTCGATTCCCGAACGCCCAGCTGGTGTGTTAATTGAGGTAAATTACGCCATTTTTATTCTTTCTTTTTTTTTGTTCGTGCAGACCCGCCTCAAATAGGTTTATTGGGAAATTTATTTGTTTAATTGCATTATTTTTTACCCCGATGCAGCACAAAAACAATAAAGAGAAAAAAAAAGTATGCCATAAAATTGTTTTTATGGCGCTGGCATAAGCTGAAAATTTATTGTTGTTATTTGCCAAACAGCGGGAGAACAGCGGTCAAAAGAGCCGCTGTGAACGAAAATTCTTAATGAAATTTGAGAAATTTTTACATTTTAGGCCGAAGAGAAAATTTTCGCAATTTAATTTAAATATTCTGTGAGGAATTTCAATTTTTTGGCATAAAATTCTCTATTTATATTCGATTCCCTGATGATATATTTTTGTTCAAATACAAATTTCGTGCTAGTTTTATATTTATTTAAAAAAGAAGTCTCAATGAAAATGGCTTTACTAAAATCCTTAGCTTAGAAAAAAAAACAATAAAAGAAACTATCGAAATTTGAATTTAGAAACAATTCCATTTTAGTTTACCTTAGCTTTCCTGCATTATTTTCCATCCAATTTCCTTATGTATCTCCTTTATCTGCACTAACCAAATCCTCTTGGAAACTAGTTCAAATCCAGGTAATCTCTCTCACAGCTTAGCCTCTCGTTTGGGCAGATTTTTCGTTACCAATCAGATGGAGAGTTCCAAAAAGCCCCTCGAAAGACACCCAGCGACTGGGCTGGGCTGCTGTCTCAGGCGTTTAAGCCTAATTTGAGCGGGGGCACACGGAGGTGCAAAAAAGGGCCTCAAAGGAGGCCAGGCCATGGCAGGTCCTGGCAATTACAGTTAAGGCAATTTTCGCAACGTGTCGCTGGCTGCTCCTCCCAGTTGTTCCCTTATTTTCCCCTCGCTCGGCTCTAATCACAAACCAACTGCAATCGGCTTTTGTGCTGTTCTTGGTTCTTGGTCCTTTTCCATGCTTGTGTGTGCAGCATCCTGTTGATGGCCTCGTTAGTTGCGACTTAGAACGGGCCGCAATACAATCGAATCGACAGACACACACACACACACACACACACACACAGCGGTCATAAAACTGAATGTCCTGGCTGAAAAAAAAAATGGCAAAAAGGACTATAATACAAAAAGGTACTGTGCAAAAAAGGAGGCCAACCAAATGCTATCGAGCATGGGAACCATTTGCATTTAAAGCACACTTCTCTGCCTTCATTTCCCTTTGTCTCTGGGCCTGGCCCGAAAATAAATAGCAAACTTTTTACCCGAACAAAAACTTTGTCGATTTAATTAAAGCGAAGCGACTTAGTTGATCCGGCCGAAGGAGCGCGACACCTTTCAGTCTGAACTTTGGTCTCGTTTATGGCCGGCAAATGCCAAAGAACAATGTTGCTACCGGCGGCGGGTAGTAGAGATGGGGAAAATGCATTTTCCTAGGACAAAAAAAGAAGGAGGCAGCGAAAGACATGCAACTGGTTGCATTTTTGCTCTTTACCCCTCCCTGCACCCGGCGACATTTTATGGACCATTCAAAAGCGCTACAAAAATGAATCACAAGCGATAACAGTTAAGGCGAAAACTTGCAGTTTCCTTGATTACAGACAAGTTGCTTTTGCACCCGGGGGGCAGCTTTGTGGGTTGCTTTCGGGCAGAGAGACGATTACTCATCCACATGACAAGCTGAATGACAGTGGAACAAAGAGGAAATTGCGGGAAAAGGACGAAAGATTAGATACCCTTTATTCCGAATTAAATTGGATTAATTTTTAGTCAAATTTTAAAGGTAAAAGCACCTAGGGGAGTTAAGTATTTTGTTTTATATTTTATATTATATAAAGTTAGAATATTCTCCTATAACCTCTCTTAAGTAAGTTCTAAAAATGTTCTAAAAATTCTTATATACCCTAAGAGAGCATAGAATAATCCACAGAGCAGCACCGAGTGATACGTATATAGGATTTAAATCTTAACAGTCATTAGAGCCAAAGCAGAACTGGCAGCCAGAGCACTCGGAAGCGTTTAAGTGCACTTGAGTGGATTTTAATGGACTCAAACGGAAGGCGTTGAGCTAGGGGGCGTGGCAAGGCACAGGAATGGCAACACTCGAGTCTCTTGTCACTCTAATCAAGCCTTTTGTCTATGTTTGAGTGCGTAATGAGAAGCAGGAAGAAGAGAAGCAGCTCCATCAGCAGCTACCGCTTTGAAAGTATGCATGGCGACAAAATTCTACCTAATTTTCCATCAATTTTATATTCAAATATAATATAAATACAACAATTTAAACAGGAGAAAATTTAAGTTTAGTATTTATTTTCCCTGTGTAGACATTAGATCGTCGTAGACCACATTTAATGTTTCATGCAACAGCCATTTCATGCACCATTTAATAACCAAAACATTTGCTAATTAGCCACCGAGAGGCGGCCATCATCAGCGATTGAAGCGCCGATGCGTGACTTAACCAGTGAAGTTGCCCCCAAAAGCCATTATGCGAATCCTATGCAAATAGAGTGAGAGAGAGTGGGAAACTCAAGGAGTTTCCTGGGGAGTAACAATGAATGGAAAACTTGTAAATAGGCCAGGATTTCTTGTTACTCCTGCTTCGAGTCGAGTCTCGCACTTCTATGGCCCACTTCATTAATATTTATACAAAGCAGCAGAAGTTGCCGAGGGCCTCCGACTACCGACTGAGTTAAGGCTAAATGGTTTTTGCCTTTGAATTCCCGTAATGGTTGGGACTTTGCTGTTTAACTTCTGCCAACGCTTTGGCCGCAATTGAACTATAAATGCGCAGAGTCGTACATTTTGTTTGTGTTTACACACACAAAGTAGAGGCAGACATAAAATGCTAAATTGTAAATCAAATAAATAAATCAGACGCCAGTATTTATTTGCCATTTAAGTTACAAATATTAGAGTAAGTTGAAACTGATTTTCATTATTTTATTTCCACTCTATATTTATTTACAGAATCGCTTAAACACTGCGGTCGAATGGATCGACATCGACATCGACATCAAAATTTCAATTCAATTTTCGGGTAAGTTGACGGCAAACAAAGCTGGGCAAAAACAACAACCACATGGGTCGGGTTTCAAATGCAGAAAATCGCTTTTTGTGATGCTGCTGCTGCTGCTGCTGCTGCTTAGCCCGCAAAATACAAAAGAGCTTTGAAATCATTTCAGCTCAACTGCACTTGCCTCCGGGGGCTGAAATTGATATTTTCGCCAGTGGAAATGGAAATGTAATTAAAGCAGCTTATAAGTAACAGGCTTCCCTTCCTTCCGTTTGTGGCATCTGCAGTTTGTAGCTTCTTGTGTGCAGTTTCAAGTTTTCCACCAGCTCGTGTCATTGCAATAAACAAACTTGAGAATTGTCGAAGCAGAAAATTAATTTGGAAATTCGCCTTTCTCAAAAGAAGAAAAGGTGAATGGAGGGATTTCACTTTGGCAGAACTATTCAAGCGGAATTAAAGCTTTTTCCCATTCAAATCAATTTTTTGTTCAAAGTTTCTACTCAAACTCACTTAATTTCAAATGTTTCTTAATATTTAAAATAAATCTTAAATCAACTCGTTCTCCTTCCTTCTCTCCTTCCTTGGAGCTGCATTTCTTTTTTAATATTTTCCAATTTGGCAAGCAAAACTTCATTTTCTACTCGACCCTCCTTTTTTGGACGACTTATAGAGTTCTAAGCCACTGCCTGTCCCGGCCAAAAGAAAGGACTTTCAATCAGAGATGGCTCTACCTTTGAAACACCAGTCGGCGAGCCAAAAATGAAGTTAAAGCTGTTTTTATGGGGCCAACGTGAGGATGCGAGTCTGTTGTGTTTTTTTTTTTTTTTTTTTTTTTGTTGATGTTGATGTTGTCCGCGTGGCTGTTATCCTTTGGAAGTTTGCCCCCGGTTTCGGTGTTGTTTTTGCAGGCATCCTTTCCTCGTTGCAGTTGTTTTATTTGGCGTACATCTTTGTTGACTCGACGCAAGAGTGTAACTAACGTGAACGTTGTCCGCGCGAGGAATTTAATTTGCCTGCAAATTGCTGTCAGGACATACAGGCAGCAGTCAGCAGGCAGCAAACATTGTTAGCCCTGGAAATGTGTTTACATTTTAAGCAATTTTCAAATTAGTTTGTCATTTTGGTGAGTATTCACTTTAAAATAAAGTGAAGAGCTTGCATAAATTACCCAGCGGAAGGCAAAGAGTAAAATATTAGCAATTGTTGGAAGGGCCGCATATGCCAGGCCCTATTCTTTCAGCTTGACTTTTCCATGCCTGGTTTTTCTAGGATTTCCTCAAGGCTCAAGGCTTTTCCCTCTTGGACCGTAAAAAGGACATTCTCATTCAGCATATGTACTCTGTGCATGCGAAATTTGGCCAACACATAAAAAAAAGGCTAAAGTCAAATAAGAGATCAGGCGATTATATCCAAAGAAACATATGCAGATGTCCTTAATTGTATTAGAAAAACGGACAGAATGACTCTATGCAAATGGCAATATTTTACAAGTTTGCCAGGAAGCTTTTGGCAGTTACAATTTCGACTCAGCCAGGCAAACCCAGGCTAATCCTTTGACTTGCATTCAGACGCAAGTCCTGGGGAAAAAGTGGTCATGCATATTGCATAATAAACAAGCCGGCACACATGCATTTATTCATTTCCGTTGCTTAAACAAAACCCAGATTTTTCACAAAACCAAAAAACCGAAAACAAACAGCAAATACTGAGAAAGCCCGAATGAGAATGAGAGCCTGACATGGTGGCTCAAGATACAGATACTACATCGAACAGATACATATACAGATACATCTGCTGGGATTTCCTTTTTCTCGGTTTTAGTTATTTGCATTCAGGACTCCAGTTGACTTTTGTTGCCTTTCAAATAGCAAGAAAAACCAGATGACAAATAAAATAAACGATATACACATGTATGGCCATCTGGTCGAGGGATAAACAGACATCAGCCACTGCCTGTGGCTTTGATTGGCCTGTGTACAATCTGACAGATACACACACAGTACATCTCAGTCAGCAGATACTGTAGATACACTCACTTCCCTACGTGACTTCGACACGACCAATTAGTGTCGGACCGCCTCCTGTTTGGCCACTGCCAAGCTGCCAACAAATTAAAGACTTAAAGCACATGTAAATGGGATTCCAGCATCCTACTTCCTGGTTTCTGGATCCAGGAGCTTGTCTGTAATTCGAAGCAGGCCTTGAATTCAACACCTTTTATGAACAGCCTCGGTGCATGCCCCATGCATACAAGATCTGCACAGTCCACTGGCACATAAGGACTTGCCCATTGTGGCTCTCTCTCTCCCTTTGTGTGTGCCTGCTTGTTATTTGATGACTATTTTAAGGACACTTTGCCGGCGTCGTTTTGCTCAAGTGGCAGTGCTAAAAAAAAAGAGTCCTGCAAAAGATGTCCGCACATAGAGCATAAAATGATAACCAGGATAGAGTAAGCCGAGAACGCAAATTTGATGAAAGCTGAAAGCAAAGTGCAGAAAAAGGAAAGAATCTAGAAGAATCAAAAATGAAATACACTGAAGTTTGTACAGTACGAAGTTTTAATATAAAAAGTAGAAAAATACAACTTTGATTTGAATTTTAAAGATAGATTTTCTTTTTTGGAACTTCCAAGGATTTTAACAGTTTTTAATAAGTTTTAACCTTAAATACCAAAATTAATATTAAAATATTAAATAATCTTATACGAAATCATATTAAAACAACACGGCGTATGAGTAATATTTTTAAAACCCACTAAAATCTGATTATAGTCATAAATTCTCCGCTAAATCTCAAAACTCACCTCCAATCAAAGTGCCAAAACCCCTGTCACATGAAATTTTGCCAGCAGAAACAGTGGCTGCCTCAAATGACAGTGGCAGCAGACTTCAAAGTGAATGAAAATCGCAAGAAAAACTGATGGGAAACCGAACTTCATACAGCCAGGAAAATGGTAGGAGACGACTCCAACAGCTAGGGGGAGGGAGGGTTAAAAGTAAACAACCATTATGCACTCCACATAAACGTTGGGGCGCCGGGGTGTGTGAACGACGATGCTATCGAGAGGGTAAATGGCAGTTGGGCAGCATAAACACATTTTACGGGCCCACTCTACCCCCCACACAGCGAGAAAAATAAACAATTTCATAAGATATGCAAAAAAAAAAATGAAGGAGCAGCTCTGGAAAATATCTGAATATATCTGTAGGAAAGGAAAGGAAAGGAAGGAAAGTGTGAGCTCGAGGGGAAAAGGACCAACGCAGGGGAAAGCGGAAAATGCAAAACAAACAGAAAATGCTCAGAAGAAGAAAAAAAAAACGAGAGAAAAACTGAAAAAAGGGAGGCAGAAGAAGGACCTGGCGACGAGACACTTTGCCGCCAACGCAAATAAACCCCGAAAAGTGGGCAGAGCTTTGCCTGGAAGTGGACTTCAGGAGTAGAGTTGTCAGGGAAAATAAGCTAAAGCCAAGCTAAAAGAATATTACAAATAAAAAAAATATATTAAATAATTACTTTGATTTTTCAATTAGTTAAAAGTGATATTAGTCATTTTGGAATAGAAACCGGAGAAAATAAATCAATACATAAGAGATTAGTCATGTCTGTACGAAAATAAATCAATAAATAAATAAATAAATAAATCCCAATACAATCCCAATACAAAATAAAATAAATACTTTAACTTTTATAATATTTCTATTAAAATCAGACAAAAATTAAAACCACAGCTAATTTTCCTTAAGAAATACCAGAAAAAAAACCTGCAAAATCGCCAGCTTGTCAGCACTGTCCAGGAAAAGTGTGAATCGAAGAGAAAGATTCAGGGGGAAAAGGAGAAAAATCAAGGGGAAAGACCGGAAACTGGCGGCGACAAGCAGAAATGGCGACATCGTTGGCCACTCAGCGGCGTTTGACACTCGAAGCAAATGACAATGTGGCCGGCAAGGACAACGTAAGGACAACGCTAAAGAGCACAACAAGGGCAAAACAAAAAAAAAGGCAAGACACAAGACACACACCCATAAATATTTCAATTTTTGTGGGAGGAATTTCACTTATGCATATAAGCATATATGTGTATGTATATATGCTTGGTATTTATGGTATTTATGTGCGTAACGCAGCGATGAAATATGGAGCGGGCATAAAATTAAATCCCCACTCAAACATACAAAGAGGAAAGATGGAAGGATGGACCAGTTGGCATAACAAACTGCTGATAAAGCGAAAACTCACACGCGAATGGGCAAAACATTAAAAAAGAAAAACATCTGCGGGCACAAACAGTCGTAAATAAATGGAAACTCACTGCCAGCGATGGTCCACAAAAATGGTGAATATAAATTTTCAGTTTTCGGCATCGGTTTGCTTTTGGGTGCCAATTTCCCATGGTTGCGGTTCATTGAAAATGGCTTTTTGGAGGGGATCGGAGCTACGAGTTCTAGCATATGTAACAGCAATTAGACGTTGACTTATGCCTTTGTCTGATATATATCTATAAAATATGTATTTTTAGGCAGTTAATTATAAGAGCTCAGTAAAAGGATCCTTTATATTATTATTTAAACATAATGTACATCTAGTTATCATTCTAAAAGTCAACAATTTCATTGTGATCCCTATTATCTCTGGTCAGCAATTTCCCTTATCTAAATAAAACCACTCCATTTTCTTGTTATCCGCCTTTTTATGGCCACGCCCACTCATATGCCATGCAATTGCCAATTGCAACTTCAATGTCAATCAAGTGACAGCCATCCAGCTATTTAGGGTTTTCCTTTTCCTTGCCCTTTCCTTTTCTTTTATTTTCCTTTTTAACTACAAAGTAGAAGGATTTCCCTGGAAGAAAAACTGCTTATCAATGAAAGCATCGAGTGGCTATATCCCAACACCCACCGTATCCATATGAACATATGTATATGTAGGGAAATCCATGGAGAGATTGGCAGAGACATTTGCATGTGTACTTGGTTGTTGGCTGGTTGGGGTTTTTTTTGTTGTAACATTGACATTTACGCAACATGTCCCTGTTGCATGTTTGCAATTTGCATTTGCAAATAGTTGCAAAAACGAACATCAAATGTGGCTTGACAGAGGGAGAATAAGAGAGGGTTTCATATGAGGGACCAGGGGAGTTTTTTAAAAGAGAGAAATTCACACTGGAAAAATTTTGGTAAAGATGGGAAAAAATTAAGAAATTAATGCAGTAGTTCTTTGTTCTTTTTTCTAAGAGAAGTATTTTATTACGAATATATTCTTATTAATTTAAATGCAATAAATCCTAACCCTAAATTTATAGTTTAAATATTACCTTTATGACCTTCTATATTTTTTTTTAACTGTTCCAACCATCATGATGACTTTTCCTGCGAAAGTTTGTAAATATGCATGCAAATTTCACCCGTTCTTGCTTTTTTCCGTTTTCAATTTTGACTGCGGGGCTGGGCGGCGATTTCCCGCCCCGTTTTAGTTACAGTTTTCGGTCTCGGTTTCATGTTTTCCATGTTGCGGCAGATCGTGTTTTGTTGTTTTGCCTCTTGGCATGCATTTCGGCAGCTACTTCCTCTCTTTTTCCATGTTTTCCCCCGGCTGCATAATCAAACTTTGGCATTTTCATAAATGCAGATACACGATGCGAGAGTATCTCTTTGTCTCAGCTGCTGTGTATGCGAGACTGTGAATTGTGAATTGGAATATTGGGCATATTGATAACTGGTCTGTCTAGTTCGGGAATAACATCAATATCCCATTTCTGGCTTGGGGCATTTTTCATTTGAATCTGAGCTGAGGCTTAATTTGCATTCTCCAAATGCCACTAGGCGGCCACTGTATCTCGATTTTCTCTCTTTTGTTCGGTATTAGCATATGGGATATGTGATTCTTGGGTATTTAGTGTGTCAGATTGAGTGAGATTGTCACATTGTGTTTGCTCGGCATTTAAAGCATACATTTTCCAAGAAAATCGTTCATTTTTCAACAGATTTTTGCACTTTGTGCAGCTGTGGTGCTATTAGGAAAATTATATTCCCAAAATTAGAGATAAAGCAGGAAAGAAATATGTAAAAGCCATATTAACAAGCTCTATTCTGAATGGAAATAACATTTTCAGCCTCTGTAAGATTTAGAAAAAATTACTCTTCCACTCAAACATTTTTCTTCAAACTTTCTAACACAAAATTAGTTTCAGTTTTCTTGAAACACTTTTGAGCCCAACTGAGCGCATTGAAAATTGCTGACGCATAAATAGAAAAGCCCACAAAGTTTCTGGGAATAAATTAAAGCTTTTCATTGCTGGGTTTTCCCACTGACATCACTCGACTTCAATCAACGGGAAAAGTGTTCTCCGAAAATCTTCAAGCAGAAATAGCAATTAAAAAACTGTTGGCTTCTTCTTGGTTCTGGCAAATCACTTAAAATTATTAACAAACTTTGGCCTAAAAGCCGGCCAAATGAAGTTAGCCAGTTTCAATCTGCTGCCATGACCGAACAGAAAGTGAATTCCAAGGAAAACCCACCAACACACACATATACACTCTGATAAGAAAATCAAAGGGAAAGGGAAAGGAGATTAGGGGTGAGTAAGTGCAAATCAGGAAAAAGTGCGTCAAGTTTTTCCTTAGCCTTAGCTTTGGCCACCCACCGCCCTGCCCTCTCTTTGCTGACTTAACAACATACAAATGATGAAAATGAATGACTACATCCACGGAGCAGTGAATGAATGAATGAATGAGCGAGTACATGAATAAATGCATGAACCGATGTTTGCATGTGGAACGCGATGCTGAAAGCAGCTTACTCACGTTTGTGTAATCAGTGTGAAACCAGCGCAGGCAGAGCCAGGAAAATGGGGAAAATAAAAAGGAAAAGCCCCATGCAGAGCAGAGCAAAGAAAGTCCAAAGTCAAAGGGCGGGCAACAAGGCGTGTGGACTATAAAACACCTCTTAGTGGCATTACTTTGATTGTATTTTAGTTTAAACATTAAGGAAATGAATTTTAGATAAATGTAGAGTTTATTAGTTTTAAATTTTTGACAAAATATCTTAATAAAATAGAAAAAATACAATTTATTTAGAGTGTTACGCCCCCGTGATTCACCGAGAAAGCATGCCCCAAGATCAATATATACCTGATGACATGGAGCACTCTTGCTAAGTCCTCCTCCTCCCTGCCTTTCCCGGGATTGAGTGACACGTCGTCGTTTCGGGTGATGAAAATTCCATGTGACAATCGCTGTAAGCAATATGCGGAGAGGGGGGAGAGCGAAGGCAAATACTACATACCTTCATTGTATGTCAACGTGTCAAAGCCAAGAGCGCCAAAGTCAATTCGACTTGCGGTTGTCGCTCCCTGTCGCTGACAATTTTCCAACTTGCTTTTCCCTCTCTGACTTGGTTTTTCTCCCCCCTGACTTGGCTTTTCCTCCGTTTCCCACGCAATACAAAATCTGTCGGGGTTGCCTCTGAGATTGGCTTAACTTTTGGCCACAATGTTATGGCCGGGCTTAAAGGCTTCGCCCTAAAACCAACTGCAATCGCAATGACTCAACAATGGCGCTGCACTCCATAAAGCCACACGCACCCATTAAAAGTACTTAACGAGCAATTAAAATCAAACCAGCCAAAAGCCGAGCAAAAACGGAAAAATGCAAGTCAATTGCATTTATCAAATGCTGCCAATTAGAGCAGGCAAGCAAGCAGAACAATGGAATTTTCATGGCAACACACGGAGGGGAAGGCAGGGGAGGTACTGAAACAAAAGCCAAGTCAGGGAGCACTAAAAATTTATGACAGCAACTAACCTCAAAATGTGAATGCCACCCAGGGCGCATTTACAGCCCCCCAAGCCCCAAATGCAGTGCCAAAGTTTGAGGGATTCCCTTACCTTCAAAAGGGTAGCTAACTTATGTATAATTCTTTATTAATTTTACTTAAAAAATAAATAAAAAATAAAATTATAGGGATTAACTGAAGCGATTTGTTTCAGAGAGTTTCCAGAGTTTATCTTGAATCATTAATAAATAATATTTAAGCAATTTAAGACTCTGTTAATCTTAGAACTACATTAACTTCTTTAAGAATTTCTTAAGCTTAAGTTCCAAGTTAAATGAACAAAACAATAATTAAAAATCTCTTGTAACGTAAAGGGTATTAAATATTCACGCTTTTTTTAAAACATTCCATCCAGTTTTTAGTGGCTTTTGCCTTCGGCGCCAATGATGTCGAAAGTTGATTACGCTTTAATGGCACAGGCGTGGCCCAAAAGTTTTGGCCATCATAGCTGGCTTCTCAACCGATTTCCAGGCCCCGGAAATCCAGATATGCATTGGTAAAAAAGGAACATTTCTAATTATTTAATGGCTGCACCGCATGCAGTTTTGTTATGCAAATGGCCCTATGGCCTGCCAAATATTTACGACTTGGGGCGTGCTTGGTTGCAGTATATTTCCACTTCTGACTGCCGACTCCCGTTTCCATTTTCATTTTTCCACTGCAAACAGAAAAGCGAAACTTTCCAATCATTATTGCGGGCACAAACACATGGGTCGGAGTTGGGAAAACTCTCGCACATACACACACACACACCACACTCACTTGGCTGGGCACGTAATGGCCTCTCTCATTTTTCCTTTGTGCACTGATACGTGCGAGGCAAACAAAAAGAACGCGGCCCAAACAAAAGGCGCTAAAAAACAAGAACCATAATCGGGGCTTAAAGTGCTCTGAGAACTGGGTGAAGAATTTCCCGGCTTAAACCGTTTGGCGTTTGCCAGGCGCATTAAATAACGACTCTGGCCAAAGGCAACGAGCTCCCTTGAATTGCCTCGTTTTTCTCACCCAGCGTTTTCCTTTCCTTTGTTTTATTGCAGCGCAGTTGCAATGGCTAGCACATTCAAATGAGGTTCGAAACACCCCATTTTGACGTTCGCTTTTTATCAGATTTACCATTAAACTCTGGCAAATTTGCTGTCCAAAACAATAACAAGAAAATCAATCTAAGAAATGGCCTTTCCGGTCAAGCAAGCCAACGAGCGATATATATAAAATGCCAAAGTTATAGTAAAGGTATAGAAATAGTCTTAATTCTATACAGAAAATTTAATATAATGCAAGAATAATAATAAATGAATATAAAAAGAAATATAGGTAATGGTAGAACCAGCTATTTCCCTTAAATAAAACTAAAAAAATATTAAAATCTGTTTAGTTAAGTTTAAGAAAAACTACATTCATTTTATTTCCCTTCACTTTTGGCCGCAACTATTTTGGGAGCATACTTTTCTGGTAGCCAAAGGCGAACGCTAATTGAAATTCCTCTCTCGCAAAAATGCCAGAAATCTCACATATACTACTATATAGGAGGAACGGAACTGATGCCAACAAATGGCAGCACATGGTTATCGATGCATCCGGCAGCTGTGGCAACTTCCGGTCGACTGAACCGACTCCGCCTTCAGATTTTCTATTTGTGGCATTCAATGAGAGCGACAGATTAGCCGCTTGCCAGCCACAAAAAGCGATGGAAAGGCGGTTGGGAAAAATTGAGGAAAAGCCAGGAAAATCGGGAGTAAAGCTGGGAGGACAAAATGAAACGACAAAACCGACAGAGTCCGTAATGATGCGGAAGTGGACAAAGGGCCACAGCCGCACAAAAGGCGGATTCTCCGATGCCAATTCCACAGCCCGTGGCCCTGGCCATGACTATGGCAGAAAGGCATTCTGAAACTGCGGTCAATTGAAATGGCAATCAAGTTAGCGGCCACGTCCTTGTCAAAAAGACACAGACACATACAGACGATGGATATATAGGGGCACATGACAGCAATTTGCTGAAATTCACACCAGAGAACAAAGCCAAAATTGGACGGCAATAATTAAAAGGGACATCATGGTCAATAGAGCAGAGATTTTAAAGGAAATAAAATGGAATGGAAGGCTACTTAATAAATTTCTCAACGAACAAAGAACCAGGAATAAGTATTCAAAGGAAAACAACTTGAGAAAAGCTTTTAAATTAATATTAACCTTGTAATTTTTATAAATGAGTTAATAAATATGTGAAAATGTTATTCAAATAATTATCAGTGATTTTTACATGTATTTTAAGTGAATTATAACCGATAAAACGAAGAGAAACCCAACTATTCTTTCAGATCAATTGCAAGAATTGAACATTAATTTCCGACAACATTTCACTCGCTTCAAACCACCCTCAGAAAAAACCAAAAAAAAAAGCTCACAAATCACGAGAATTGGGAAAACGAAATTGAAACATACAAAAAAAATTAAATAAAATGCTGTACAAGGCAAAACGACTCAAATTAATAGTGTCTAGAAGGGCAAGAGAATGGGAGGAACCCCTTTCAATGGCCAGACATCCATACAAAAAAACAAATTTAAACCGGTGTTGAAAATATCCGAGAGGAAATAAAAAGGAGTCCCGAAGAACTTTAAAGCAAAAACATTCTCGACCGCAGTTGGTGCAAACCAAGCTGAAGGAGTGAGAAAAGCTTGTTGCCTACTTTCGGGCGTTTAGCCCCGGCACTTTTCAATTTAGTTGCCATCGCCACATCGCCTGGCAATTTGCACAGACAAACTGCAGCTGCCACAAACAAAGTTTGCCGCCTGGCAAGGAAAATTCCCCGAGTTGAGCTGCCATTTTGATGGCCTTTTAAAGCCATTTTCCAGCAATGTCTGCCAGTCGCAAGTTTTCCGCAAGCACCATTGCCAACGCCATCGCCAGTGCCACCGCCAAAACAGCAAAAGACCAAAAACGCTTTGCGGTTTTTCCAGCTGCTCCTGCTACGTCTTCCACTGCGGCTTTTCCGCCACAGTTTTGTGGTTGGATCCCCAGCAGCTCCCAGCACTCTTTTCCACTTTCCACTCTCTAAACCATTTTCAGTGTGTCTGTTCATGATTTATGTTGTCTCGCCTCCCAGCTTTCACAATCTTTGGAGCTGCAACTGCGCGAAAAGGGGAAAAAACGAGGCAAGAGCCCACCACTTGTCAGTCAGTCAATGCAGTTTCGTCGAGTTGTTATGGAGTTAACCTTTCATTGAAGAGCAAACAATGAATACAGAAAAAGTGGCAGGAAAAACCTCAGTAGAACATGGAAAAGTTGAGGTGATTTGCTTAGAAACTTTACCAGTTCTTTACCTTACATTTCCCCAGACTCACCCCTCCTCCATTTCCATTTGTTTGGCCAACTACTTTAAGCGAACCTAATGGCCTGATGTCTTCGATGAGTTTATTTGTTTGCTCAACTTTTGTCTCGGACCAAATTGTTTGCCTAGCCCCGGACAATTTAGTTAAGAAAATTATCGTTCGTTTGGCTGTCAAGTGTTGACGTTGACTTGGCTTTCGCACACACATGTTAGCTCGTTCGGGCCAAGTTAGTGGCCAGAAGTTTCGCTGGAGTGTGCTTGACGATGCACAGAAAAGACGACGACGACGACAGACAGGAAATTCTTGAATATGAAAGTTTGGTTAATTGAATTGAATTCATTAGCAAGTCCACCGAGTTCCCTGAACTAAATAACTACATAAAATAGATACTGAATAAATAAGTAAGAAGTTAGCAAATGAAGAAGGAAAATCTTCAATTTAATACAATTAATTTACAGTCTTCTGCCCTTATGAATACGTAATAAGATTAAGAACAAATAAGAACATTTCATGCGGAATAATATATCTTAGGTTGCAAATTAATGTATCGAGGAAAATAAAGGAAAATAGTTGTATTTAAGTGAATAAATTATAATTTGCTTAGGGTAAATATGAAGTTAAATTTGATTGATTATATATTATTACACATTAGACTCTAAATATTATAAAAATTAAAAACTTTTCCCTTACTAATCTACCTATGCAAACCATTCTTGTCTGCTTACAGGAAGCTACATGCCAGCTGGCGAATTGAAATTCCCAGGACATGGCCAGCCAATTTATGAAGGTAACTCGGTAAAAATACTCACATGTAACATGTACTGGAAAAACTTTACCTGAAACTACCAACGTCAGAGAGGAAAACGTAACTTTTGCTGCCCACTTGATATGTTAAATCTGCGGGAATTTATCAACTTTACTAATTAACAGCACTTTTACCCGTGCGTTACCCCCGAGGACCAAGACCAAGGAACTGGTGGAAAATCTGTTTACATTTACAACATGAGAAGCCATAACTTGCCAACGGATTCAGTTATGTAAGTTCATTAGCTGGCCAAATAGCAGCAGTTGTGGGCCATCAATCAAATCAGCAAATGGCCCACTGACTTGGCCAACTTCGGTTCGGTTAGCTTGCGTTTGCGAATGGAAATGAAATGAAAATTAGAACAAGCACATACAGCTAGCAGGTGTAGGTGTTGGTGTGTGTAGGTGCGGTGTGTGGGTAGTGTGGATTCCCAAATCCTGGCTATGGATTGCTGATGGAATGACCTGGACAATGCCCAGGGGCTACGCAATGTCACGTGAGCGACGAGCATGGCAATCAACGAATCAGGCAACCAATCAAGCGGCGTGTGACATGCAACTGGAGAGTGTACGTGACCCCCGGCGAGGATCTATCCTTCAACCCAAACTACAGTGGTTTCTGCAATAGCAATGGGGTTTTATAAGATTTATTTAAAGGGGGTTTGCAAATAAGTTTTTATAAAAAAAGCTTTATTTTCGGCTTTAAATATTCTTAATATAAAATGTTTTAAAGTTTGCATATGTTTTATTTAATTAAGCTTAACTCTGGCTTATTTTATAACCTTAAACAAAAAGAAAACTAATATTAAAATAGCCCGCAACTCTCACACTTTTTGGTGCAAAATATCCCAGCTTAGTTGTGTTCATTAAACAAATCCTTGTGCCCGAAATTTCAGCACTTTGCATCAAAAAGCATTTCCTCTGCCATGGAAACTTCATGGCACATCTCATCCCATCTCATCACATCACATCACTTCCCCTACCTCTGCCCCACTGTACGTTGCAGACTTCGTGAGTGGCTGGAGCTCACGCAGCTCCCTCATTGCATTATGGACTCACCGAACGTGCGTCTGTCAGGCGGCAAGGATACTGGCTCTCGGGCAGCCTTCAGCCCGTCATGTCAGCACTTCTGGGCAGCTGGCTGACTGCTCTTGGCCAACTAGGTGGACTGCGTTCTCCTCGTGGCCGTTTAGTCCCAGCGACACGTCAATGCTTTCATCATTTAATTAACTGCTTCGTGTGGCCAAATGGCCAGGTAGCTGGGTGGGCAGGGAGGAAGGATGCGTCGCACACGTTTCAATTTGCTGCAAGGAGCTGCAAGGAAGCGGTGCGAGTCCTTTGCATGCCACGTTTGATTGATCGCCCATCAGAACGGCTGAAGATGAACGGGAAATTTGACTGTCACTTTGCTTGGGCAGTTGGGAGTTGTTAGCACGACGGCTGACAGCCAGAAATGGCAAAATAATTTTTTTCAGGTTTAAGGAAAAGTGCTTAAAAAAATAATTTAAATAAAAATTAAGGAAGCGCTACTCGGTTTTTAAAGAAACCCCTTCGAAACAATTAAACTAGGGATCTACTGACTCAGGAGCCATACCAAAACAAAATCAAGGCAATATTATTAATTACAAAGACTACTTGTTTAAATTAAATTAATAATTTAATTTTTATGCTTTCAAACTCTACATTTTATAAAGAAAATCTGTGTGGCATTGTCAACCTTATGGATAAATACCTGGAGAACTACCAGTATCGCATTAAAAGATAAAACTTGTGCGCGAATAATTTATGGTGGCCAAAGCAAGACAGGAAAAGCCAAAAGGAAAAGTTACTCCATAGCCCCACTCTTATCTGGATCTGCTTTGTGCGGGATTGAAAAGAAATCCAAAAGCGATATTTGCGTTGATTTATGCTTTTATTTTCTGCATTATTTTCGAGTTTATATTTAAAACATTAGACAACGTCAGCGGAGACACAAAAGAGATAAAAACTGCACAAATAAAACTGCAGCTGCAGCAACAAAAATCCAAACAAATGTAGGTGGAATGTCGGGCGGGGAAAGCGAGGCTAGATAAAGCGGGAGGGCGGGCGGCTGAAAGGGCAGACAGACAAATAAAGCGGAAATGTTAACAGCAACGAATGGCGCCGGAAAAATCCGGCATTTTGTGGGGGCGGTGACTTTCCCAAACCCATTCCTATCTATACCCTCTCCCATGCCCCTCGTCTTCATTTTCATTTTGTACACGATTTCCGCTTAAGCACATGGGACAAGCTCTCCCAGCTCGATATCCCTCAGCCGTGTGCGTATAATTTATGTTGCAATTTATATAAATATATATTCTTCTATACATATGTATATATTTTTTTTCCTATTTGGTATTTCCAATTGACTGCCAGTGGAGCAGTGAAATATTCAGTGGGACAGGTGAGAAGTTGCAGTAGCGTTCTGTTGACATTAATGCCTTTGAAAGAGAGTCTTGCAACAGTTGGGACTTCTTTTCTTTTTCTTCTTTTTGAGTTGGAAAAATAGCAAACAGGACAACAAAAGAACCGGGTTTGAAAAGAACTAAAGAATGCCAGTCAAGAGGGGTCCAGGACACAACGCATTCCCTTGCAAATGTCAAGTAAATAGTTGTTTGCTCGACAATTGGCAACAGGCTGCTTGAGGAAAGGAGAGACTGCCAAGCACAATTCCCCCTTGTAGCTTTGTTTCGCTCCTTATTTCTTAAATCCGCTAAAGGAAACTCTTCAAAATTATGGGAACAAATCCTTAGAACACAAAAGACAACTCGTTTGGCAAGCACTAAATGGATATTAAATTTTTAACGACTTTAATGGTATAAATAAAGTAAATTAATTAAGTAATTACTGATTCTAATTGTTCTATCAAATTAATTAGAGGATTTTCATGCAAGCTATGATTTTGACTTAAAATTTTAACCGTTGCTTGGCTTAATAATACAAATTAAATGTACCTGCCTGATGTTACTTTTTAAGCTCCTTGACAAGTTAAAAACTTGTTCGTTTTCGTATAATTTTCAGGGACTGTCAGGGAGGATTTTTCCATTATTTTCTACACCTTTTTCGCGTTTGAACCTGGCTATTTTTATACCTTTATCGTGTTAAATGTATCTCTGATAAATTGTCTGCCGGCTGCCATAGCCAACCCGTCCACTCAGCTTTAATTTGCCTGTCATTTCGCATTGCCAGCGAGGACTAAGCTGACATTTGGCCCCCCGTCACCTGCCATGCCCCACCCTGACCCTTGATCCCTTCTACATTTTCAAAGCTGCGCACATTTTCTGAAATGTAAGCGCAAAACAAAAAAAAAAGTAAAGTAAAGGGGAAAAACTTGCACAGGTCGCAATCTCTGGACAGGAGAAACAAGAAAAAAAAGAAAATGGAGCCTGGAATGAAACTAATTACGTGGACGACTTTACACGCAGATAAGACTTAAATCACCAAAATGAAATGAAATTTTCCTTCAGGGAGAGACTGGGGACTGGGGCTCAAAGTGTAGCGTATATAACGTCATTAGGCAGAAAAGGCAACAAAACAAAGTGTGAAAGCCAAGAACGCGACCACGAAGCGGGTTAATTACGCACAACAAACAATAAATTACTTGGTCCACGGAAATGCAAAAAAAGAGGCAGGAACCAAGGGGGAAAAAAGATGGAAATAGCTGGGGGAAAAAGAGAAATTAGTAAAGGGGACCCTAATCAGCTTAGTGCGTTTCTTTTTACCCCTGGAAAGATGATTAAATTTTTGGTCTTGGCGGTTGGAGTGTTGAAATCAAAGAATCATTGCGTATACGCCATGTGTTGCATTCTTTTCTCACTGATGCCCGCCTTTCTGAGCTGTCAGTTCTCTAAGCTCATTTCTCGTCACCATCTTTCCTCTCTTTCCACTTAATTTCTTTGGCTCTTTCACTTTATCCCCGCTGGCTTTGTTTTGTGTGGAAAGCAAAATAGAGTGAAGGAGAGGCACCAGAAAATGGCGAAGGAATTTTTTAATTATAAAATGTGTTTATCCGGAATTAATTGTTTTTTTTTTCTGTCGTTTCCTTCGTTTTATCAGCTTCCAAAAAAAAAAAAAAAAGAAGGGTAATCCAACAAAAAGACTGGCTTTTCCCCAAAGTCTTTTTATTTTATCTCTCCATCTCTCTTTGCTAAATTACTCGCATTTTAAGCTTTGACTTTTTGTCGTGGCTAAAAGAGAGAAAATAAATTTATACCCAGAGGATTATAGACCGCCTTTTTTCCTAGAGTTTTTTTTTCAGATAGAGTGGTTTTATTGGAGTTCTTTTAAATTTATACTAAAACATGGTGTTTCTAGAATATATTTTTGTGCAAATTTATTTATTCTTAGTTATAAATCTCAGGAACTAAAGAATATAATAACAACTACTTTTAAAATCAGTGCCTTTGTGCCTGCCTTCAAATTTAAAAATTAAAAATAACGAGTTCCCCGCCATATTTGTATATATATATTTAAGTTCTGAATATCATTTATTTCGTTAGTTGCAGTTTTGGTTCAAATTTATCATTGCCCCAGGACAAGGGCCCTCCATAAGAGTGCTGTCATTCCACAACACAATGGCGCACAATCCACCAGTAGTGACTCGCAAAACGAAATCCTCTCGCGTGGGATATCCTTCGAGGTCCCAGCAGATTACCGATAAAGAATCGCCCAAAGAGAAGATACCGAAGTTGACAAGCACCCGCGATGTTCAGACTATGCGTCGCGTCAAGGCCACAGGCCATGTGCCCCCAAACACAGCGACCAAAACTACTACTGTTGCCGATATTCACCGCTTAGGTGTATGCCACATAGTAGGTCCATTCAAGACAAGAGTTACCGGAGGAGGAGGGGCAGGAGGTGGTGCCGCCTCCCCGGGACAGAAGTATCACAGGGAACAGTCACATACTCCACCAACACCAACACCGAAGACCACTCGAACAATGGTCACCCATCCAGCTATCCCGAAATTGACACCCAAGGAGATCAGGGCACTTAGGGAACAAGTGGAGCTCAAGGACTTCAAGAACACCAAGGAATATAAGGACGTTAAGGAAGTGAAGACATTTAAGGAACCCAAGGAACCGCAACCAAAGGCAGCCGATAAATCAGCAAATCTCAGCCATCGCCATTCTCGTCACCAAAGCGATCGCACCAAAACTTATTTTGACAAATACCTGAAGTTCGCCTACGATCTGAGCACTCCCGAAGGAGTTAAGCAACTGGAGGCTCATTTCTTTCCCGACAAGGATCTTGGTGGAGCTGGCACTTCGACCAAACGGGAGGAGTAAACAAAGACAACCAAATCTGCAACAGAGACTGTGAGAGTGTGGGAATGGCAAAATTCATGTTTTTAACAATTGTGTGATAATTTATCGAACCCGATACTTGTGAAATTAAATGTATCTAAATAATATTAATTATTTTTAAATTTTATGGTCCTTATTAAAATATTCTATAAAAAATACAAATTTTCAATTTCAGTTCAACTTAAGAAACTGAAACGTATGAGATTCATCCTCAGGAACTGTATTATAACTTATTCAACATTTCTAATGAGCGTTAATAGCAGTTTTTGTAAACGAAAAACCAAAAAAGGGAAACAACAAATACAACAAGAGCACAAAAGAGCACCATTCGAAAAGTGAGAAAGATTTGTGCCGGGCTTAAATGAAATTTATTGTGTGGCCCAAAAACCACATACCCCATCCTTCTCACTCTTATCCACACTTTATGCAAATGTAATGTTGCTTTGTTCAACATAAATTCACGCACACACACCCACGGACACGGACACGCACACGATGATACACAAACCGCAGGCTCATTCAGCAAAGCAACAAAAGCGGCGCATTGGGCATTGTAAATCATAATCAAAACAATAGAACAAATGAAGCTAATGTGCCGCATGCAAAACAACAATCGCCCCAATGAGTGCCAGAAGGGGATAGATAGCCAGGCGGCGAAAGAGAGTCGGGCAGGAGGATATATGATCCTGGTCATGACAAGTCCTTAAATTGCGAAATATTTATTAAAGCCAAAGCGTACCATCGTTTATTCGGTGATCGAATTAAGTTTACCATTTATTTTTTGGGTTAATGCATTTATATCAAAGTTATAAAGAAAATATATTATTATTGTATTATTATCTTATTTGTATTTAATTTATATTCATATTCGGAAAGGATTTAATTAATATTTAACAATTCTTAATGCTTAAAGTGTAACTTTATGAAAGATTATAATAAAAACAAGGAATCAGCTAAATACCTTTACTAAAAAATAATTAAATAACACTCTAAATATATTAAAATAATTAGACAAATTAAATACCCCTTAAAAATTACATTTTTGGTGAGTATTAAATTTTCTAGCATACTTTCCAGGGCACGCATCAGGTATTGTCCCCTCCGTTTGACCGATACATTGTTTGTGTGATTTAATACTAACGCGTGCGCATATTTTATTCAATTAATATTGCTCATTCGGGAACAAAAAAATGTATGTATAATAAAATTCTTCAATACAATGGCGCGTAATTAGTGCGAATTGATTTATGCGATGGCTGCCACATTGATATTACGTATACGCACTGAGACCTCTACAAAAACGTGCTTAATAAAATTCAAACATGGTAAACAAACGCAAACGCAATTTGATTTAATTTTGTGATATTTAAAATTTATTATCTGCAACGCTGTATGTAGCTGGTTGACATCGGGTCAGATCTACTATTTCCAAGCATTTGGTCCCCTTCAACCAGCTGTAGCAGTGGTTGATGACAACGAAATACGAGTGAACTGTGATAAATGTGATAAACAAGGCAAAAAACTACGATTTGTAAACACGAAAATAAACAATGGTTGAAAATTAATTGACATACGCGACGCATAACCCACAAGAAAAAACTTTAAGCCCCATTAATCCATGAAAAGTGTGCCCAAAGGGCAATCAAAAAATATATATATATTCAATTTAATCAGTTTATGTAAATAATAGCGATGCTGTTAAATTTATGGAATTTATTGAAAACGGGTGAGAGAGAGTCTCTCTTGATTCTATTTGCATTAACAACATTTTAGTTCCTTGATTGTAAGCTTCGTTATTTGCCAGGATCTTCCTGCATTCCAATGAAGCTCAGCAAATAATCTTAGCCAGCAGCAAAGGCTAACAAAGGCGTAAGGATAAAGCCATGACCTGCCGCTGCAATGTCATTTTATAGTTTTTTAACAACTTTGAGTTTCTTTTGAATCGAATAAGAACTATACCTATAAATACCTATAAATTTAAGCAAGTTTAAGGAATTAACAACATCGGATAGGATTTGCAGACTTTAAAAATGACAGAAGCGTATGCAAATTTTGCTTCGTCGACGATTTGATGATTTTCGGAAACTAAATAACTCATTTTGATGTCGAATGCATTAAGGATAAGAGCATTAAGTATTTACTGATTAAATATATGTGCACACACATATACACGCACACACCTAAACCCGTTTATATGTATAATGCAAGTGGATATGCAAATATTTGCATGAATTCTGGCAATGGAAAGTACATGTGCTCTGGCAGAAGAAGAAAATCAAACATTTTCCATTATTATTCAATGGCATTTCATGATCCTTAGCGTCCACAGCGTCGATTTCTCTCTTTAGTTCTGGCAACGCGACATATAATCAAATAGAGTGAATTTAATTAATTTTATGGCCAGCAGAGGTTTGGGCTTCAGAACGGTCACTCAATTAGTTAACAAGCTGCGTTGGCATTTGCACTCTAATCAACTCGACTCCCTCGTCCGCAAACTATTCAGAAAATTTGCCAAATCAAGTGATATGCAAATAGTCCCAGTCCCGTTGAGGCAAACAACAATTAATGAAATAACTAGATACGAGCAAATCGAATCATTCGGCCATTTGGGCGTATAATTAATTGCATCATCGAAGAGAAATTGTCACGCACTCTGACTATTAGCAAGATGTTAATTAAAAGTTATTAATAGAAGAGATATTCTTTAATTAATAGATTTTGTGTAAAAAGCATAATCAATTAAATGTTAAATCAGATTAAGATTAGTTAGTCACTTATTCCTTAAAATTATAGTGGTGCACCGGAAGCAGGCTAGTTTAATCCAAAGATTTAATTAAGATTTGTAAAAAAAAAGGATATTTCTGTACACATTCTCAAATTAAAATACCCTTTCATTTGAGGCTTCTTGAAATAAAAATTAAAAGTATTATTTATAGACCAGAATAGACCGCAATGCTGCGAAAACTTGATCAAAGACAACTTTGGCCAAGAGCGTCCATAAATTATTCAATTATGCGCAACCCGAAACGAATCGAAACGAATCGAATTGAATCGAGCTGAACTCAACTCAACTGAATTGAAAGTTCAAATTGCATTGAATTTTAAAATGGGCAGCGCTTAATGAAGGCCCTGCGAAATGGAGCAGAAGCGAAAAGTTACAAAAAAAAAAAATAAATAAAATTCGAACTGGCCAAAAAAAAAACACACACAGCCACCCACCCGCACTTTTCCTGCGCTGAAATAAATTCAATTTAATGTAGATTTACATGCAGCCGGTTCCAAGTACTTTTTCTTTATTTTCCCTTTGAATTTTTCAATGAGAACGCTTGACAAATCACCGCACTCGGAGTTGGGAGTGGGAGTGGGAGTTGAGGGTGGATGCCCGGGGCTGTGTCATGAAATGAAATCGACATGAAACCAACGTGACCAACGTCATTAATTATCGCCGGCAACGCTGTGCCCTGCTAATTACGACATGACCGGCACCCGGACACTTCCACAGCCTCCCTCCCATCGCCTGCCAGGACTCGAATTCGAATCAGAATCAGAGGCCCAACTGCCGATTTCGGGGGAAAAGGTGAACCGGTGAACCGGTGAGCCGGAATCGCTGGCAACATGATGGCGCACATTTTGGCCGCGAATAAAAAGTGTGTGCGGCCTGCCGCAAATAAATATAATGGCCCGAATGTGCGGCACTTGATGGGCTCCAAAAAAATTGACGTTAATCCGGCGAGCATTGGCCGGGGAATATATATCCGATTCTGTATATTATTATGCATGCCGAGCTGGGCTTTAATTTGTTACTTTAAATTTTTAAAAATGAATATGGATCATTCTTTGACAGCGGAGAATATTATAATATAAAGAGTGCTTTGCTCACAAATGGAAGCTTTAAAGGCGATTATATTTTTATTAATATTATAATATAAGTTTAAATAAAAATAAAATAAAGTATAAAGCAGAGATTTTAAAATACATAAATTATCACAAATAAACTAATGGAATTAAGTCCTGGTTTCCATATAAAATAATTCAATACATATTTTAAAATCGCGACAAATCCTTCACAAATCCAAGACCCAAAACCGGACTGCATTTTCCTCCCAAAAAAATCATTTGTTGTCCGCTGCTGAGTGGGAAAATCCCAAAGAGCAAACAAGAGAGAGTTTTGATGAAATGCTAAGGAATGCAATGGAGCGCCATGGATAAAAAAAAAGGACCCAAAGGACGAGAGTGAAGATGAAGAGCTGCTGACCGCACCATTCATTTTCTCATTTCGCAAACAAGTCGCTGTTGAAGATAAGTCGCGCCAAGTACGGAACTTAAGCCACTGAAGCGTAAGATACACACAACAGCAACAGGACGAGGATGCCAAGGAGTGAGGACAACTTCCACAAGAAGGATAAAGCAGCAAAGGCAACAATAAGAGCAACTACAAGTGCCAAAAGCAACGGCAGAGAGGACTCTTTCGATTGTGAGATACACTTGCAAGATATTTACATTAATTGGGAGAAATTGTTTGCACCATAAATATATTTTTTTTTTTAAGTTTAAAATTAAATTTAAATTGATTTAAGTTACAGAAAAATGTATATATAACTTTTATTTATTTCGTAAATCTAAAAATCACAAATAAAGCTTTTGTTTTGTTTGGAATTGTGAAATATTTAAACAAGCTTCTGAAAGAAATATGCAGAATGTTGTAAAAATGACAGCAAGTGCAAGTGGGATTTCGACCGGGAATCCCACTTCGACTTCGACATTCATTGAGACCAAGCGACCGCAGCAGCCACGGATCAAAGGACAAAGGACGAGCCCAAGTTGTTGCGCTGCCGAATTTCCAAGAGAAGATGAATGGCGATGGGTGGCGGAAGGAGCGGTGTACAAGTGGTGCTGCTGGATTACTACTTTCGGGGGTGCGGATGGTTCTGCGGTTATGTCAATATGACGACAATAGGATTTGCCACGATAAGCTCCTCTGTGGCCCTTGATTCCTCGTGGGTGCCCGTGGGTGGCCATGGATGCTAGTGTATTGCCAACTGCTCTGACGTCTGAGGAGTGCGCGCTGATAAATGAAATTCGCAAAATAAATGCATTGAAGTGAGCTTAACTCGGCCCCGTTTTCTCCCCCTTTTCTCGCCCCTTGGGCTTTCCCCCTGTTTATTTTCCCCTTGCCGGCGACTGCCGACGTCAGCAGTTCATAAATATTTTGCCTCGTTGTGCCGAGTATTATTTTATGCCCACTTGTCAAAGCAAAGTGGAACACAATCCACACAATCCAAACTAAAGCGTGTTGTTTGCTGATTGTTTAAGGTTTAAGGGGGAAAGCATTTCATGCCATGTGCATTTTTACTGCATTTATATATAAATTATTAAATAATCCCATGGAAACTATCGGAACTTCCCTGTCTCTCAAATGAATTTCACAGAATTTTAAGCCTCATTGTGGTTAACCGAAAATATGAACTTTAAGGAAGTGAACTATCATTAACCGAGTTTATTTTTTATAATTATTATAATAATAAGTTTGTATGTGTACTTGTACTCTATGGAAACTGTGCGAGACACGAGTGTAAGGCTTTAGAAAAATGACTACAATATTTGAACTAAAAGAAGATTAAATGCTTTTTTTTTGATAAAAATGTAAAATTATAAAAACCTGCATTATTTATTCTTATTTAAGGATATTTCAAAGCTTTAATAATTTTAATCCAAATAAAAACAAACAATATTTGCTATTTTTATATTTAAAAGAAAACTAAAATAAATTGTTATTACTGTAAACATTATTTAAACCCTTTTATTGATCAACACATCAATTAATTTATAGTTAAAACAACCAAATTTATCCCATTTGAGGCCCTAAAGCTCCTTTATTACAAAAACAAATACGTTTCTATGAAGTAATTAAGCTAATCGAATTCTATTTGTTTTTAAATCGACACTCACTTACAGTTATGGCCCACACCTGCCTGTCTGGGCCATTAAAATTAACGCTTGAGGTGGACGGCCATACAATTATCGTTGTTTTGTCACTCGCAACAGTCGCATTAATTGAAGTGCCACATGAAATATTTCCCATTTAATGGCAAGCATTTTAAATAATTTTAAATGAACCGAACCCCCGGTCGTTCCAGAGAGCCATTAAAGAAATAATAAGTGTATGTAATTTATGGATGCAGTTTTTTAAACCGCAAAATAAACATACATATAAAAGCGGCAAAAAGGGGACTTTACCCCATTTAAAGGAAAGCCCAGTTGATTTCGAGGCGTACCCCATTTATGTAGCTTTCTTCTTTATTTTTTTTTATTTATTTTTTTCTTTTTGTGCGCAAATCTGGAGCAAATAACTCATGCAAAGGACTTTGAAGGCTAAAATCTCGGCAGGTGGATGGCGCAGGATTTAGGGGGGTGGCTCCTAATATGGCCATATATCTTCTGCTGACATAACTTTTTATGCCCAGAAAAGGACTAAAAAAAGGACTAAGCGTCAGATGAGTGCGAGTCCCCGTCGTTGTAGCTGTCGTCGTCCGTGCAGGGGGGCGACCTGTAAAGAGGCTGAGGGGGGAGGGGGGTTGGGGTATACGGAAATACGCTTCACGTTTTACTGAATTTGAAAATTTGAAAATTATTCATGAGCATGTGGAAATTAAATTCAGGTCCACACAAAAGAGATTTATTTGCCAGCCTTTCCCTGTCTCCTGGTCGGGTCCGTCGGCTCCTCCTACTCCCATTGGTACCATTCTATTTGTCTCCTTTGCTCTATGAAATGAAATGAAATGAAAAGGCAGCCGAACAGGGCCAAGCGGCTATTTATTTGCCCGAAGCGCCGGTCTCCTCCATCAGATTCTTTAGATCCAGCTCCTCTTTCATCTCCCTCCACTGCCTTCAATTTATTTTTGGTAGACTTCTGTAGTTTTTTCCCCTATACTCTTTCAGGTGAAGTTATAAGAAATATGAGTATTCAAAATAAAATTAAGAAGAGATCAGAAAATTAAGATATTTCAATAAATTACACGAGAATAAAATATACCCAAGACTCCATTTAAGTAAAATAGTTTCTTAGCTAAACATATTTATATTTAAAAGGATAAATTTCTGGAAATTAGGATTCTCTGGCTTTCCAAAGTAAGAATAAATCCTTATATTTAATATTTTCCATCTGCAAGTGTATCGGCGAAAGTTTTTTTACTTCGGTCACCATTTTCCGCACTTTTTGTGATGTCCGACTTATCGCAAGTTTTCCATTATAAAATTAGGTCAGCTGCAAAAATAACTCAACTCAACTATTTTACCAGTCTATCTTTTTTTTATATATGTATATTTTCTGTGCTGCGGTCGCAGACAAATATTTAGTTGACGGGGGGGGGGAAGTGGAAAAAATGGGTCCGGAAAATGGAAAAAATGCTAATTTGTCAGTTTTACGCTGACATTGGTCCGGATCCAAAGCAGAGGGAGTCTTGATTCAGTGTCCAAGAAAGATGGCATCCACCCAGGGCCATGGCCATTTCGGTTCCCATTCCATTTCCTTACATCCCATCAGATGTTGGTTTCGTTTGGTCTGTTGTCATAAAAATTGTTTCCATTACATTATGCTGATTTCGTGCATTTATTCAGGCCGACTGCCGCTTGCCTCTTGGATATCTGCTTTGTGGCAACTTAATTTCCATTTTTTTCACTGTGTGCCGTCCGTTCCGGTTTTCCTTTCTTTCATTTTTTTTTTTGCCAGCGTTTTTTACCAGTCTGTCCGTCCGTTGGTATGTGTATTTGACCAAAAAGCAATTTCTATCTTCTTCATATCGCAGAGAGAAGTTGGATTTGTTGTGCTGCAGATAGCGAAGGCAGCAGAAAAACTAGAAAGCGCTGGTCAAACAATATAACTACGTTTTTTTTTAAGCTTTTCATATTTTTCGTTTCAAGGAAAACTAGTTTATCCAGCTTTTCGATAATGGAGCTGCCCCTATAGGTATAGTTCGGCCAGCAAAGCAGTTGATTTGATTGGCATGGCGGCTATTTATTTTTGGGACGAAAGCAGGATGCTCTCAATAAACAACGTATGCCAGAAAAGTATCTATAATTAGGATCAACAACAATGAAAAGAGTTATGTTTATGGTTTTTTTTAAGGTAATATTGTTGGTCATATTTATGGTAGGCGTAAATATTCGCCCTTCTATGTTATCAAGTCATTACGTTATAGCTTTAAGTAATTCTGTGAAAGCATATTCCATTAAAATTATCATAATAAATACATAAAAGTGATAACAATATGCATAAATGTATTAAATAATTTAGTATTGCGTAATCGTAATATTTTTTTCATTTTAGAACCTTTTCAAAATAATTTCAATATGAACAAATCTTGATCTAGAAATATTATCTAGAAACTAAGCCTTAAATCTCTCCAAAATTATATAAAAATATTTACAAACTTCAATAACTTATTAAAAGCTGTCAGAGACCTCCAAAAACTGATTGAATAATTGAATCTTCTCTCTCGTGAACTGAATTTTATTTGCTAAAACTTTGAGCCACCTCGTTTGTGGAACCCTTTCTTTGTCAAGGGGAAAAAATAAGCGAAGCGAATCGCATCGAACTCATCAAACCGCCAGTCAAATAACCAGTGACAACAACAGCAAAACCGACCATCGTGCGACATGCAACACAACCCACCAGCAACACCAAAAACATGGGAAACAACCTTCAGGACACCGTTAAAAAAAAATAAAATAAAAGGGGGGAATGGAAAAAAACCTGAAAAGGGGAAAAGCGCGCAAAAAAGACTGTCACTTTACGCTGATTGCATCAATTGAAGCTCCACTGTGGCGCACGTCCATTCATCATCCGGTTGCTTCATCAACATGATGACATGACAGCGGCGGTTGAGACGAACCACCACCGATACTTGTGCCTTGCACCGCTGAACCACCCACCAAGAGCACCACCCACCACCCATCATCCATCCCCCTCTAGCCGGCCATCCCCCGCTCTACGCATGGCCAAACTAAACGAAGGTTTCCAACTAAAAATGGAAAGAAAATGAAAGAGCCAACAAGAAAGGATATATAGATTCGGTTAACGAAGTTACAGGTACTCTATCTTTATGAACGATTAATTATAATATTATAATATTAATTATTATAACATTTTATAAGGTGGATGAGTAGATAATTGATACAGTTATTACTTTTTCAACTAAATTCACAGAACAATTGCAATGATATTATTTTATGCTTTTTGTATCATTACTTATATTAAATATATACATTTCCATTTCTGTTTTATATCTCAAAATGTATCTTTAGCATAACTTGGTTAGTTATAGACCATCTAAAAAAAAGGGTATTTTGCAAGGAAAATGAAGAAACAAAAATGAGTAAAGAGGGAAAAGTTTGCAACTTCATTTCGGGTTTTTCGGGTGACAGGGGCGGCGTTTCGTGGGGCGACTTTTTAGGGGGGCCGGGGGGTAAAGCAGCACACAAAGAAAATAACGGATTCTTGCGCAAACAGAGGACTAAACGAATTTCGAAAATAGAATTACAACTTTTTCGCCCAGCACGAAAAAGGACGAGGACACAGGATGTCTAGAGCAAATTTGTTCGTTCGCTTGTTTCCCGAAAAGGAATTGGCGCTTGTGTTCCCAAAATTAGTGCAACGAAATGAATGGCGGTGCCAGAAACAACAATAGCAACAATGAATTGCGGATAATCCACGAAAGGGTGACAGATAATATACTCTTTCTGAGGCATTATTATTATTAAATCGTTTTATGTCTATCCCAGGATAACTTTTAGTCAGTAACTTGTCAAACTTTTTATATTTGATCTAATAATATGGACACTTGAGTATCCTTTTTCAGTAATTTCATAAAAATTCAAACAAATAAAAGAAAATACTAAAACATTTATATTAATGATCTCCCCCTATTTTTTTATTCAAACTTTTTCGATCAATTAAATAAAAAAAGAGTGTATAAAGCACGTTTTAATCTTTTCTTAAACCTCTTTCTTTTCTGACGAGCTAAAATCCTAGAGCTTCATGTGTCCTAAGCCTTTTCCTGGCTAATTTCCCCATTACGATTCGTTAGAGCAGCTTTGGATGGATTGGAAATTCGGGGCTAAAGCAACAAAGACGGCAATTGGCCAAAATTAATCAGGCAATGGAAAATAAATCCTTCAGGGGGAGGTTACTTAGCATTCCCCTTTTCACCTTGCGGAATATCCTCTTACCACCTTTTTTGCCACCCTCCCCATACTGATTTTTAATGATCCCATTTTCTCTGTGCAAAGTCAAAAAGTTGAGCAGCTTAATTGCTTTCATTTGGCTTTGCAATCGACGCATCAATATGACGTTGATTTTTAATGCAGTCAGAAGAGAGAGAGAGAGAGAGAATTGGAGGAAAGAGGTACAAAAAGAGAGAGACAGAGAGAAAGAGAGAGAGAGAGAGAGAGATGAGCAAGCACTGCACTCCGTTGGCTGCGAAGAAATTTTCCAGTGCACTTCACTTGGCAAACAATGATGCAAGAAATTGATTTTCAACAAGCTCAAGCTCAAGTGCACTTCACCCAACCCACCTTACCCTTTTCCGCCCATTTCCCAGCTCCCCTTTCCCCAGATTTCCCAACCCCCTTTCCTCACCCACATCCCCTTGTTTCCAACCATTTGGTACTCGAGGGCGGCGACGTCTGCCTTGATGATGAAACGTTGTCTAAGACAATTGCTTTTTGGCCAAAGTGCAAGAAATAGATAAAATTAGTGAGGGGCGTGGCTGCCTCGAAAGTGCTCCTCGACGATTGCTAAAAAGGAAAAAGGACTTTCTCCTGAGTGCTGGAAATGCAATCCTCAAGCAGCTGCAATCTCGGCCAAATCCCAAATGGTTAAAATGCTGAAAATCCCTTTTTGTTCTCACTTTACTTCCCATTTTGTTTTGTTTAATTTGTGCATGAAATATATATTTTAGCCACACCTTTCCCGGCGTATTTAGTATAATTAGATTTTTCCACATTCTTGTGTATATGTTTTGTGTTTTTTTATTTTGTTCTTTAGCTTTTCAATTTTCCGCATGGCAGGATTATTTGGGCACCTTCTCTGGGCGCTTCTCTCCGTTGAAGCAAGTGAATTTGCATAATGCACAATTATAAACAGCTCTCTGGGTTGCTCCTTTTCTCTCATTTACCTGGTCGCAACTTCAGCCAGCTCGCAATGTTAATTAAAAATTATTGTAATTTTTTAACGCGTAATTATGCCGGAGCACTCGCTCTTGGCAAGGTATTTTATTTATTGAAAAAGCTTTTTCCCGCACACGGCTACGAAAATTTCATTAACGGAATGGCCGGCTTGCACTCGCATTCATAAATAAAGATATATGAGCCTGATGTGGTGGGAAAGTGCATATAAGGTGCCAACATCAGCAACAAAAGGAAGAAAGGAAGCGAACCAATTAATTCTTATTTTAAATATAATTTTAAATTCATTTCTTTAGCTTTTCGCTTGCCTTTGGGAAGTAACAAAGGATTAAAAAACTTTGAATACGGGGAAGTAAAGCAAAATTCATGTTTTTTACATTTTATTAACATTTTATTTTAATACAGACAACTGTAGCTTTAATGCCCATTTTAATGTTATAATGCTACTTTAAGGCCCATTCAACATTGTTGTGTATTACCATTGACATATTTTCCAGTTTCTGGTGAAAACTGTAGTTGTGGGCTTAAATTTCAGTTGGTTTCATTATTATTTTGGTTACGAAACCATCGTCGAGTGCTTCGAAGGACACGCACAAAGCCTGGGAGGTAACAAAAGCATAGCTCAAACCCAAACACACACACTCTGGGGTATCTATACCTCACATGTACTCCCGCACAGTTGCACCCACACTCACACACACATTCACGCTGAGGAATTGTCATTATACAATGCAACCGTGAATAATAGGCTGACCCAGATGAGGTGCATTAACCAAATGAACCGCATCGCAAGCCATAACAATATTGCACACACAAAAACCCGGCCCAAACCCCGCCTGCACACAGAAAACAAAACTGGTTGAAAGTTTTCCAACAAATTTAGTATAAAATTATTAAAAATATCTTTTAAAACATTCTATTTATCTTACACCAAATATTAACCACAACCAAAATCTAAGTTTTGGTTCTCTAAGTCCTAATGAGTTCAAAATGTTTTCCGTGTACACCACCGTTGAAACTAAAACTCCTGTGTACGCTGCGTATACGTTATGTGAGAATGAGAGAACTTTAACATTTCAAAGCCTGAGGGGGCGGAGGAATATCACGAGAAATAGAAAATCATAGCGAAGGATGGGTTATGATGCCAGGGGACATGAACAGGAAACAGAGTGACATAATTGAATGTTGCTGCTAAATAAATTTAACCATATGTCAATAGTATAAATAAACTGCAGAATTCGCCACAAAAATATTCATTAAATATTTTAAATCTACCCACTAAGCTCTGGAAAAATACGCATTTGAGACCAGTACCCCTCAAATTATATTTAGCCTGCATTTAACAGGCATTGCAATACAACGCACGTAAAACACAACATTTCTTAAGACTTGAAAAAAATATTAATTAAATTGACAACAATGATTTGCATTTATACATTTGTTTATGAATAGTATAAAACTGTTCACAATAAGAAAATGTAATGTTAAAAAACACTACTTTGTTCAAATATTGATTTCAAATTGTGCTATAATATTGTTTTTTCATTTACAAAAATTTGATCTGCAGAACCGATCTTTTTTCTATCATTTGGTTTCCTTTTTCCTTCCCTTTTCTGCATTATTTCAAGATACAATTTTATTACACCAAAGCTTTCTTTGTCGCCTGTCGCAAAGTTTTCCATAACATTTAAGGTTACCAAGTACGAGCCTAGCGGCAAATTTGCCGGGAAAGTAACACGGTCAAATTCCATGTCATGAGTGTAAAGATGGCCCTGCAAAAGGTTGGATAGGACGTTTAAGCTTAATCTAATTGGGTTACTTTTAGTTTTAATATTTACCACAAAAGGACAGGAATGGTTAACATTCGTATATTTGAATAGCGTTTTCCGGAATTCATTGCTATAGAATAAAAATCGTTTTTTTGCAAGAACATCGCAAAGAGAAAATGAAATGTTAACTAAAAACGGTTGGTACTGATTGCTATAATCCTTCTTTAAAGTTTCTAAGTAAACCTAAAATAAAAACAAAAAATATATACATCATTTAGAGACGGTTATTTGACTTTCAATCATACTGTGGGATTCGCCATGGGTTCCTTGAGAAAACAAGTCATTTGAACTTTCGATTTTTCCCAGCTCACAGCTTTAACAAAACATTTGGTATCTTTGATGAATTTATCATTGCTTTGACACACAATATTCGTCGTTTTTGCAATAACATCGCACATATAACTCTGAAAATGTTAAATTTGTATAAAGTTTAGAAAACACGAAGGGAAAATAAAAACTTACCTTTGGGTACAAAAGAGCGAATAGGAAGTAATATAACAGCATTATTGGTATACGATCGCTGAACTGATGGATAAAGTTTAAAATGTGAAACTCGTGCAAGCTCTTTACAGACCATTAAGCAGACTTTATATTAATGATATCGAAATACAAAATTATTTGTTATTACCACTTTATTAATGACATTTTAATTATTAGAAAAATAATATAAATATATATATAGCATTAAGCAAAACAAAACTTTTAGAAATTTACCTTCATTAGATCTGTAAGCTAATCCTAAAAATTTATGATTCATTTAAATTCACTTCTGCACAGAAAAGGGGAAAAATCCTGTCATCTCTCGGAGCAATTAGGCTCGACTGCCACCATCACTAATTGGAAAATTAATAAGCAGCGTAATTGAAGGATGAGGGACCGAGCCTCAGTGCAGTCTCCTTTCAATTCAGATAGGGCCATGCACAAATCGCATTCGATTCAATTGCCGATCGATCAGCTTTGCTGATTGAAAGGCGGCTGCAACTGCAACTCGAACCCAAAGCCAAACTGAACCTGAAGCTACAGCAGAGCTCCTTTCCTCCTTCCAGCAGCCGAAAATGGCTCGTTTGCACATGAGCTCAGCTGAATATTGCAACGCGAAACACGTAGACGTGCGGTGGATGCCAGTGCAGGGGGTGCAACGGATGCGGAAACGGGTCGAGTCATGGCCAAATGATTGGCCATGTCAGAAGAACTTATCATGCATTTCCCCAACGTCCGACGATGGTTCCGTTTTTTCTTATCGGACGAACGCTGGATTTTCAATTATGCCCGAAGGCGAAATGAGAAATCACTAAACAGTTTTTCTTTGGCATTTGTAAGTTTATAGAAGGATGAAGCTGGCACATAATTTCGGGTATAATTACTTCCGGGAAAGTAATAATACTTTTCAGAAGGAATTTATAACATTTATGTTTTAATCTACAAAAATAATAAATGATTACAGGCATAATTAGTTAATAATTGCTAAAACTAATTGAATTTAATTTTGGCCCAAAGGAACAATTTTATTCAATTAAGGAAAGCCAAAAATAAATTCATAAATCCCACAATATAGGAGTTTTCAACTAAATACATAAATTCAATGCCAGAAAGAGATATAAATATTCTGTGAAAAAGAGACAACAAACTGTGAAAACAGAAAAGATAGATAGAGAGAGAGAGAGAGAGAGTGAGAGAGTGAGATAAAGTTAATGGCAGCGACAATGCGCTGCAATTACGAAAATAGTTGGAAAACTGTGCGAGCGACAGCGGAAAAAACACGAACATAACCAACCGAGAATAACGGTAAAACTATAGTAAATATTTTTCACCAAGCACGACAACAACAAAAAAAAAAGTGGCAAACAACTAGAAATGCGTGTGTGAGTATGTGTGTATGTATTTTTTTTTAAAAGCGCTGTGGCATCGTTAATATTTTTCCTGCCAACTGTCAGACAACAAAACCCACAGCGAGGGACAAGTTGGCTAACACGCATACGCCGCGTATGCCAAGGGAACGAAGGGTGCGGGGCAAAAAATGCAGGGAAGCCGCAGCTAGAGAATGAAGAGGCGTGGCACATAGCATTGGCACTGGGAACAGCAATTTTTTGGGTTCATGAACATGCGGCAAAAATTAGTAGCGAAGCGAACACAAAACACAGACAACTGACAACGGAAATTGTTCAATTGAGAAATTGACGCAGCAATAGAAATACATATAGAACAAAAATAAGCTACAATTTAAAGAAAAAGGGAACAAGAAACAGGAAGTGAATAATGTAAAGGGAAAATATTTAAAATATTTATTTTCATAAAGGTTTCAATATTTATATTTTCGACAAATGATATACTTAAATAATATTATCTAGCCAAACCTTCACAATTTACTGATGAAAATACTTACATAAATCATATTTGAACTGAGTTACTAATTATTAAAATTGTATTTATTAAAATTATTAAAATTAAAATACATATTAGCTAACCTTCCATAATTTCACATTTCCTTTCGATAGAAATAAAAACAACCGCTAAAGCAATAAACAAATACCTCGGAAATATACACGTATATCGAAAAATATTGTAAAATACAACAACAGCTACTATAATAATGTAAAGCAGAGGCCCTGGCAAAAATGTTTTAATGTTTTGTATGTTTTACAAACAAAGAGCTTGTTGTCGCTGCTGCTGCGGGCTTTCAGGATTGCATAAATATTGGCAATTGTGTGGTAAACAAAGCAGCATTTCAATATATGCTCAACTTTAATATCGTTGGAAAATATTAGAAAATGTTATTGTGCTAGGCACCTCAGCTTATGTGATGTCAAGATTTAAATATTTGTAAATAGAGATCATTACACCTAAAAATCCTGAGAAAAATGTAATATTTCATATAATCCTTGCCTCTTTTTGTGAAAAATCGACCCTAAAGGCTTGAAAAATCAATGCAAATCGTTAAGGAAAATTTATTTGTTCACCTCAACCACCTCTTCGCATATTTCAGGCTCCCAATTCCGGCCCCAAATCTGTGGCAGCCACAGAGAAATGTTCGACCTTTTACCGCCTGATTATGAGTCCAAGTTTTCGTTTGGCTTATTGCTAAAGTTTCAGTCAGTTGGCCCCATCGGCTGAGTTTTTGGTTTCGGTTTGGTCTGGCCTTACTTTGGTTTCTGGCCTGCCCTCTGATTTTATTATTTTTCCATTTGCAGCAGATTGGCTTAGGCCCGGCCATGGGACCCAGGGGAGTGCTCCACTCCTTGCCGGCTCCTCCTTAACTACAATCCCCGTGGGCAATTTGGGCGCCATTTGTTTTGTCCTTTTTTTTTTGTTACCTTTTTTGTTTGTGTCAAAAAATGTGACAGCCTTTGATGGAAACCTGGTTAAAAGAGCCGAGCAAAAATCAAATGATTACCTTTTATATTTTAAATTAAAAATACAATTTTGTTCGATTAATATTGTTCGCTTTTTGTATTTCAATATTTAAAATGAAATGCTAGTAATACTTCTTTCCTCTGGCAAAATGTTCTGGCCATGAGCTTAACAATATTAAAATTGTGTAAATATTTCAGATACAATATTTTTTGCTTAGAGGTTGCACACACAAACACTAGTACCATTTTCTGTAGATTTTTAATTACCGTAGTTGCCAGAGCCCAAATGCAAAAAGCAAATGCAGCAAAACAACAATCGTTTCAATTGCAACTTTTTGCAAAAGTAAACAACAAAGCAGTAAGTCACAGGAATAAAATAAAATAAAATAAAATAAAGAGAGAAAGCTCCCAAAATAATATGAGGGAACACGCAAAATGTTAAGCCGCTTGTAAGCCGCAATGCAAATGCGGCTTTAATCAATTAAAAAATTTTCCAAAGGCAAAAAGTTGCCATTTCCCAGGCACATGTGTGTCTGTGTGCGTGGAAAAACAAAGCAAATCAAACACACAATTTGGGAGAAAAGCCGACGATCGCAAGGGGCGTATGGGTAACTTTTGTGACCTGTATTTCCCCTTACCTTTCCATACACCAAGAAAAATAAGTATAAATTCTATTTCATGTTTCTTTTACATTGCAAAATATTCAATCTGTCTTTATATTTATTATACTATTATTACTTAAAATCAGATATTTAAATTTATTGATGAAGAGGGTTGCAAATTTATTGTCTTATAACTCTAACTTTTCTTATACCAAGGATGCCTCCCCCTAATATTTTTTATTAGTCTAAAAATCCTTTAAACTTATATCATTCACTGCCTAATTTTCTTTCTGTGTAACTGTCATGCTAGCAGCAGGGCTTTTGCCAAAAATTTCAACTTTCTGTCCCTGTCCCTGTCCCTGCCCCTGCTGCTGTTGGTGTTGCTATTGTTGCGATGCTTGTTGTTTCTGCGGTCTGTTGGCTTGACTTGACTTTTGGTTTTTCCCCTTAGTCCTGCTGAAGCCTTCGCTGGCTTTGTTTGTCCTTGCCTAATGTTGCTCATCATCTCATTGTTGTTGCTGCGCTGAGTCTTATTTATGCGACATTGTTGCTGGTGTTGCTATTGTTGCTATTGTTGCTATTGCTATTGCCATTGCCATTGCCGCTGCTATATGCAAAGATAATAAGATAAATGTTCTCCAAGGACTGGCCGACAACGTCGTCGTTGCTTATGCGAGCAGGACATTTGCACAAATGTTTTGTGATAATAAATATTACTCAGTGCCCCATCACGGGGACCGGTCGCTCGGTCCTTGGGCCAATGTTTAGGGACTTGGGCTTGTGGTCGTCCTAAAAATGGCAGCCTGGCATCTCTGACGGGGAGGGAGCTGGGCATAAAAGATATTTCGAAAAATGTTGCATTTACGTTTGTATCGTGTCTGCGGTGCGGTCACGGGTCTGGCTCATATTTTATAAATGCCCTTCTTTCGGTAATTGAAATTTATTTTAAGTTTAATGTCATAGTTTAGACATTGACTAATAGAGGGAAATCATCTATAGGGGATAAGAAACTGCAGATCATAACTATAAACATACAAATACGAAGAAGAACAAGTATAGATTTAAATCTAAACAAAAGAAAACAACAGCATTTATCAAAAACTTAAATACAAATCCCTGTTACCCTGCTTACAATTTAAGTCTTTATATTTCTCTTTAAATTTAATGTACTCAAGTCAAAGCTTTGCTGTTGAAGGTCCTTCTACACGTAAAGCACGTTTAATGCCTTTTTTAGCCAAACCCAAGCACCACTTTGGACTAATCTAACTAAACTTTTAAGTTATCATTTTGTAGTTTGAAACAAATTTTTGTTTTAGTTGTTGAGAAGGAAATCAAATTAAGCACACATTTTTGTTGGGCAGAGAGGGGAGAAAGGATAAACCGAGAAAAAGAGGATAGCATCAAACTTATTTTCTAATGAATTTATAAAAACATTTTGGAATATTTCGTTGGGCCCCATCGAAAAATGAATTTGCATAATTGACATGTGCCGAGTTTTTTGGCAGAACAACATATTAACAAGAGTTTAATTTGAAACGAAACTTTTAAGTCAATAAATGGAGAATATTCATGAATATTTTTAATTTAAATATATCAACTATGTAATTATGTATATAAATTATTTTCTTTCTTATGAGCTTAATGCAGTTTAAGAGGAATAAAATGGAACGGAGTTAAAGGAATAAAAAAACTCATAATTCCTTGCCTTTAAAGCCCGACAAATAAATTATCTGCGACACAAGATTCTTTTATTTTTTCATGTTGTTTTAGGCAGCTCTTCCTTGCCGTAAACAAACAGAAATTGATTAACAAAATGAAGTGAAATGAAAGGGGCTCGTAAAAGGAAATTCGCCAACATAAACAGAAGGAATGGGCCATAAAACCAATTGGTCATCCCCACCGAACCAGCCCGGCAATGGAGTGCAAAATATACCCAAAAGGCGGCCGGCTCGATGAAAAATGTATGCCTCACGTGATGGAGACACAGAAAACCAAAAAAACAAAAAAAAAATGAAAGGAAAAACGAGCAGAGACCAGAGAAAAACAACAGGGAAAGCCTGACGCCAAGGCTTGGGACCAAGGGTAAGGGAAATGAAAAACCGTAATCATTTAAATGAAATTCAGAGAGGGAAAAGCCCGGCAAAGGAACCTCTGATTATCTGGACCTGAGGAAGTGGCTGCGGCTATACGGGAGTGCCAGTTTCAGTAGCACCATCAGTTTAACTCGGACAATGAAGCCAAGCGAGTGAAAAATTACAATTGTCACAACAGCAAATCGGTTTTTCATTGCTCGTCGCGCGAGCGAGACTTTTCACGGCGCATTGAAGTTGATATGAAAATAATTGCATGGAAATTCGCGCCACCGGCAGATCTATATCGCTCTCTCTTTTTCTCTTTCCCTCTGTTTCTTTCTGTTATTGCAGGAAAATCATTAATCTTTGGCAAGATCTTGCAGGAATACGTATACGCCGCGTTGGCCGCCGACGTTGAGTTTAATGAGTTAATTTTCAATTCCATTGGCGTGGCATTAAGGGCGTCTAAAGGAAAAATGCAAATTCCGCACCGCCTGGCATCTTGTCCAGACACCACCAGCCTCTCCCCATTAAGCTTCCACCTGCGTTTATCAACCCCCACCCGGCTCTCTCATTAGCCATTAGAGCGCCATTATGCGTTGCATGTTTAATTATGGACCTTTACGACAGGGAAAAGGACAGCGATGGGACCGAAGGGGAATGCCGGGCAGAATTCTAAAAATTCCATTAGATAACAGCTTTGATGACTTTCGAGTGGCTTGCAGCCATTTATGGTCGGTTTTGCCTTCAATTGGCTCATCGACTATTGATTGCTTTATATTAATGTTGGTTGCATTCGTCCAGTGAATCCATTAACGAAGCCATTGTAATACTCTGAGTTGTAGCGGTTTTTGTATTGCAGATCAGGTAAGTCAAAAGAGTTTATTTTTATGTTTAATATTTATTTCAAGACAAATACAATCTTATAATTGTTAATTCTCAAATATCTAACTAAGTTTTAATATCTTAAATCTATAATATCGTATTTGTGACCTGGCTTGGGGGTCGTTGTCGTTGGTGTCCTGTTGGCTTCGCAAATATAATAGTTCTCCTGGCTGCAGTATTTGGTTTTCATGCAATGACACCCTCGCTGCAGCTTCACACATTCGTAATTGTATCGCTTATTTGGCTGTCCTGGGGCCCACTTCAAATAAGGAGCCTCCACTCCTGTTGTGTCTGAAATAAAATCATCGTCCATATTTCTGATGTCCACCCAATAGGATTTGCAATTGGCCAAGTGATCGGTGATGGCGTCCCATTCCTTAAAATTTTTAATGCTAACCAAATGAGCACCCATGCTTTCACATTTATCGCGAGCATCGTACCAGTCAAGTTTATCATTATCCGAAATATAGTAATACTTTGATCCAATCTTTTTAAAGTCTTTGGAAAAGCTCTGTGGATAAATAAACGAAATTTCAGAATAAATTTAATAAAAGAAATACCATTTATTATATTTTATATTTTAAATTGAACTCACCACTTCTCTGCCGTAACTGTAATGCCAAACGATGCCAAAAACTAAGGGCACTATAAGATGACGCATTTTGTAAGGAATGTTTTAAAGGTTCCACTCGAAAAGACAATGTTGAACTGTGAATTAATTTTCACCAATCTGCATTTTTATAGGCGATCTCAATTGTGTGATTAAATTAATTTTACAATATATATTTTCTTATTTCATGTAATTCTTGGTACTTATCAGTTGAAATTAAAAAGAATTTACAGGGGTTCTTCGAAATCCGACTTGAAGCCTTTGCTATCAGTTGTTCATGGTTATTAATTGTGTACAAAATTCTCAATAAATTCAACAATTGTTCATATTAATAGTTAATCTTTGTAAATTAAATTCCAATATATTTATAAAGATTATAATTTTCCTATTATGTAGAATTATAAAAAAGTTGTAAGTAATTATAAATATATTTTGTACACTTTCTCATACTGCAAATTAAGTCAGTTGGTTCTAGGTGGAGTTGTTTTAGATTAAAGAACTTTTACATATCAAAGTCTTCTGCAGCAATATCACCACGACATGGACATGGACATGGACTTGGACATGGACACAAATGACCGTGGAAACTCACTGCCGGCAGTTTGCGACTGGAAATGATGTGGTTGGTTAGTTGCGGTCCATGCGGTTTGGCCATTTGAATGACGATGGGAGTGGAAATGGACATGACGACGGCTGGGAAAAAACTTTTTCCGGCAACTGTAACTACCACGGCTAAAGTTAGGCCCTCCGGCAGTAGGTCAGGCACTCAGACATCCGGGCAGCAGCCGGACATTCGACATCCAGACATCAGACGCCGGACCAGTGCGGTTTTTAAATGAAAACGCAACCAAGCCGGCCAACATTGGGACTTTTTTTTTGGGTGCCAGAGAGAAGAACCTCTGGCGGTCTCATCAGAATTTAAATATGTGTGAGAGTCTAATGCAATTAGTATTTAAATATTTATGTGTATCTTTCGGAGAACGACGGGGGATTGCACTCAAAATAATCGATAGAGCATCCAGCCGATGTGCAATCAAAGCAATCAGCTTCAAATGGACCGATCAGCCTGCATCCCCTTCTCCACATTTTCCTTACCAAAAAAAAACCGGAGGCCATCAACATCATCATTATCATTAACGTTATCATCGTTGGTCGGCTGGCATTTCCGCCGGCGGAGAAGGACCAAAGCAGAGTTGGCCAAGGGCCATTACAGAAGTTGACCAACTTTTAATACCCACAGTGGCCATGTTGCGCATGTGTAATCCCATTAAAATCCAATAAGTTAAATTATTTCCATTATTATTATGTGAACGCACTTTGTCGCCGTCCGTCCGACCGACCGTCTATCAGTTCATCCGCCCACGTTCCCCACAGCCCCCGTCTCTGGTCTCACTCTCGGGTGTCCAGCGATAACTGCTCATGTGGGCCTTTATCTCTCGTGCGGCTTTTGTTGTCCAATCCAGTTTCCTCACCTCACCTCTGCACTCGAAATATATATTTTTATTAGGACTTTTTCGAAAAGTAAGAAATTCAAATAAATTCCATGAGAAGTTATATATTATTATATAAACTATATAATATTCTCTTTAAAGTCTAATTAATTTCTGGGATCAAATACATGTTCCTAAGATCGATTTTACAAATTATAAAAATATTTTCTAATAGATAAAAAATTTAAAGATTCGTAAGTATTTTTGCTTTTAGTATTTTTAATAATTTAATTTATTAAGTTCTCCCCCTTTTCTCAGTGTATCATACGAAATCCGGCGGCAGCACTTTTGACCAATATCTGCAACACTTCAAACTCTGCTGGCTGTTTCTGTTTTATCTCCGGGCCGTTGTCCGAGTGTGGTCATGATGCCCGCCTGACCCCAGTCCCCTGTCCCCTGACTGCTGTTGACCATTAAATTGCATTACGTTTCGTGCAATCATTATGATTGCCATTGCTGTTGTTGTTATTTCCATTGTGTATGTGTCCTGCAATTTGCGTATATTTTTTAATTACTTGGAGGCTGGCAATGGAGCTTAAGAGAAGCTGAAATGCCGATGGGCCTCAGCTTTAATAATAGATTTTTAACAATAACAGAACCTCTCTTAATTTGGCAATCTGATTAAAATAAAAAATGTAAAAAATTCTACATATACAAAATTCCTATCACTTAAAATTGGGTAACTTCAAGTTTAACTCGATTTTATTTTCTACATTTTAGCAGCCAAAATTCAAAAGAATTCCGCATGGAGATGACTCGCATAAAAGATGTACATTAAATATTTTTAGAATGAGAGTTTCTTAGAATTCAAATGCAACAACATATTGAATAAAAATAATTATATTGTTGTTGCTACTATGGACTATAAAAACGCTGTCGATTGAGTAAAAATTGTCAGTCGTCATTATTAATTCTATTGTGAAGATTGACAAGATGCGTTATCTCGCAGTTCTTTTACTTTTCGGCATCGTTTGCCGAGTGGTGAGTACATATAAATAAAATTAAAATTGCATTAATATAATTATATTATTTATTTATTTCTCAACAGAGCTGTTCCATCAAATATACAGAAATTAAAGAGAAAATTCAGGAAACTAAAGAGAAATTTCAGGAACCTAAAGAAAAAATTCGGGAAATCAATGAGAAATTTCGGGAAATTAAAGGGAAATACTACTATATTGAACACGATGACAAACTTAACTGGTTCAATGCTCGCGATAAATGTCGAGGCATGGATGCCCATTTGGTTAGCATTCAAAATTATGGAGAGTGGGACTCCATCACTGATCACTTGACTAGCTGCAAATCCTATTGGGTGGACCTCAGAGATGTTCATTCAACCAATGACTTCACCTCAGACACTTCTGGAAGGAATGCTCCGTTTCTTAAATGGTCCCATGGACAGCCACGTTGTCGAAGTGGCTATGATTGTGTAAAGCTAAGGAAATATAGCCATAAAATGAAAACCAAATATTGCAGCCAGGAAAACCATTATATTTGCGAAGCCAACAGACGTCCAGTACAGGGACCAGTAACATCAGCTCCAATCGTACACTACCCACCGTCAAGATACCCCATTCTTGATATGAAGATTTAATTATTGGGCTGTAAATTGTGAAATTTTTAAAATCATTTATTTAAACAATTTTTTATTCTAAAATTTTTATAAATCTTTTATAATATTTTCCTGTGAATAAAAAAATGACATCGAAAATACCAATAATAATGAATATTCAAAATTAAATGATTTTTTAAAAAATTTAAGGCGATACCAAGAACTGGTTTTGGTTTCTGCGACCGCTCGAACTCAATTATATTTACATCGGGCAAATGGCTTAAAAATTCAAATTATAAATGATTTAAATGAAGATTTTATGGCCTTTTAAAGATAATAGTTTTTTATAATTATAGTTGAAAAATATGTTATTTTAAAACCGCTACAGTCAAAACTACAGTTCGCGGCTTAAGTGAAATCTATGTATGATGAAATTACTACATAAGACTCCCCCCATATTTATCCGATTTAATGACATTTTCAAAAAACTTCCGCTTAGATATATATTTATTATAATAAATTTATACCCTAGCCATCTAATATAAACAGTATTTCGATCACTCCAAGACCCTATAGTGAGAAACAATTCAAATTCGGTTCGATTTGAATATTTATCATCAACCGCGAAGACCCCAGGCTCTCGCGTACTGTTGCGTTTGACCCCCCGGCCATTTTTATTGCATCCCCCATTCGGCTGACCGCATTTTAGCTTCATTTACAGTTATTTGCAATGCCCCCCAACACTGCACCACGAACCACGCCCACCATCCACCATCCACCATTCCCGCAGGCAAAACCGCAAATTCAATTTTGGTTTAGAGCCTACAAACATTTTGCAGCATGTTTATGTCCGCTGCATTGTTACGAGTAGTTTTCGCTCCTGGCCCGCTTTTAATGCAATTTATGGCAAGTGTTTGCCCCGGTTTCGGTTGCCATTGACCACAAAACGATCTTTTGTGATATGGCCAGTGCATGTGGGTGGGACTCTTTCTCACTCTCTCTCTTTGTCTGTATAGTGGGATTGGTTTTTCATTTAAGCATGACCAGGCGGATGGGCGGACGGGCGGACAGGCGGTCGCCAACTGGCAGTTCTTAGTGGCCATGTCCGCGTCAATGTCGGCCAGATGATAATCATCAAACGAACGCCAAACAATTTTGCAATTTTGCATATTGCCATTGGTTGTCCGTCCAGCTGTCCGTACGCTTGGATTAGCATCTGGACTCGACAAAAGCTGCCAATGGGAAAACTACAACTACGGGAGAATATATTCACTTTAAAGGATTCCATCGTTTTCAAAATGAAAAAGAAAGATGATTTTGAATTTAATTTAAAAATATTGGTAAGGAAAATCTGTTTATTTGTACTTCTGGTTTTGACAAACTAAAACTTTATTAAAAAAATTTTAAATTGCTTTCTCTCTAAAATGTCGATCCAAGATCTAAACAATTTTTACAACAAAACGGTTTTAAGTTATCGGCTTCTGGGGGTTGAAACTAAAATCATGCTTCGCTTCTTTGGATTATCGCCTACTTCTTGACACTTTCATTGCCCTCGATGTTAGCCTCCTGATCGGTGGTATGCTCCTCATCCCCAAAATCCTGATTCCACCCATCAATCTCAATGTGGACAATGGGTTTGCCGTCCTTGTCCAACACGGTGCTGGGCGAATCGGCCGGCAACGGTCCAGCAGCAGGAACAGCGTCCTCCACCAAAGGCAACTTGGTATCAGTTTTGCCCACCGGTTCCATAGCCGCCTGGAAGAGGGAGCTATCCAAAGCCGAAACGGGTTTGGTGAAACTGCGAGCAAACTCTATATCGCCCTGAGCCATATCGTCCAGATTAATGTCTACAACCACAACGCCGTCAACAACACGGGAGCGATGTGCAGATCGGTAGACCATGCCGGCGGCTACGTTGGAGCGAGCAGTCAGCCGAGTGACCAAGTGTCGGTGCAGCGCCAAATTGTTCTTCAACGTCAGTAAGCGAAACATGGTTTTTGTCGTTTTATATTTTTAAGGGTGCTCGAGAGATTAACTATTCGAACGAAAGGGGGGTGTAAAAAAAACTTGAAACGTTAAGAGAAATTTTGTAAAAACGATTACCTTAGTTTTCAGTTCTAAATTAGTCCTATCTTGCCGAAATATTCAATATGACTGAAGTTCTGGCTTAGCTGCGTGACTGACACAACTCGATTGGGATGAAGTTACTGCCAAGGCTAACCTGGTTACAGAAATCTAACAAAATAATTGTTGAAAGGGTTCTTTTTTCAATACTACCCAAGTTAGCTTTCTGGAAATTGCTTTGAATAATATGACACATTAAAAAAATAAAAATAATTGTTTTATAAAATTGTATTCCCATTCAATAGTCTTTGACTGATGACTAAATGTTTTTATTATTAAAATTATTTTAATACCTTAACCATATTCCATCCAAAGGCCCTTCAAATCCTACAAAAATTTCAACCAAATGTCCCTTAACTCTCCTCTCCCCCTTATCCCACCCGAATCCAACTTAAATCTCCTCCAAAATCTCACCCAAGCCCATATTTCTCAAAATCGTACTCAAATTCCTCCAAAACCACACATAAATGTTTCAAAAAATTATTTCTGATCATACCGTTCTTCCCTCTTAGTTTTTTTATTTAGTTTTTAACATGAAATTGATAATTATTTAACTAACAAGGTAAAGTGGTAGCTGATGGTCAATAGGTACGGATAAAATTTAGAAAATATGAAGGTTTAAGACAGAATGAGGGAAAGTAAAGTTGCGTATCAGCTTGGAAACGCCTACTCTTTGTCGAACTTGACAAGACGAGTGTCGTCGCCGAGCTCATCGAGGTCCGCGGGATCTCGACGGAAGCGATATGTGCCCACATCCTCGTTAGCCTTCACAGGAAGCTTCACTTTGATCCCCTTGTATTCTGACTGGCCCTCGCGTACCTCCGGCACACGGAGAGCCAACTCGGCCTTGTATTCATCATCGTTGCCGATGTCGATATTCTTGCTGTTCTTTTGCACGGTGGGATCATCCCCTTCCCAGTTCCAGCCATCGATCTCGATGGAATCGATTGGAGCGCCATCAATGCCCATTACAGAGCTAGGAACGCCAACTGGCATTCCATCAGATTCAGGGGCTGATGATTCACCCATCTCCGACTCCATTGGCTCGCCCGCATCTTCCGAATTTTCCAGCGCCGACAAGGTGCTAAGAAAATTTTGACTGAACTCATGATCGTTCTTGGCCAATTCGAAGATATTAATATCGGTGACGGTGATTCCCTCTATGCTCGTCGGTTGACCTGTTGAGCTGCATCGGCATCCAAACGACATGAGCGTTCGAGAAGTCAACCGCGAAACGAGACTCCGCTGCAGTGCCAGCTTGTTACTCAACATCATCAAGCGGAACATGGTCTTCAGAGGCGTCAGTGAAAATATAATTACATTGTCTTTTAGCAAAAATGAAGTAAACTTACGTTTTTAAAATATTTTATGTTAATGGAGTTCCCAAAGCAGATCGACAACTGAGCTTGGCAGTTTAAGCAAATCGGTGGGAAGGACTTTTACTTCAAGGCCGATTCGTTTCCATTATATATTTAAATTATATTCTAAAATAAGTGTAAGTATAATTTACGGATCATAACAAGATGGGTTTATTTAAGGAGAGATTCCATGTGTCGTTTTAGAGCTATTTAATAATTACAGAGTTTAATAGCTACCTTTAAGGAAGGTAGCCTAACTATTTCAATGTTAACGTTTCCGCTTAGCGGCGCTTCCGGCTGCCTTTCGCACCTTTCGCTTGCCTGATGTCGATGCCTCTGACTTCTCCTCGAACGAGTCCTCCTCCTTGCCGGTACGCACTTCCCGATTTACCTTGTAGGCGGCGCTCATTCGCTTGATGTTCTCCTTGTGCACCACTTCGTGTTTAACTATTCGATGTGGATAATCGGTGCCCAGGATACAGCCATAGGCACGCTGATCCGCCAGGGTGGCCTTCCAGGGCTCGTAGATACAGCTTTTGGGATATTTGGCTAGTTCCGGCACATACTTCCTAATGTAGTCGCCCTGCGGATCCGTTTTCTTGCCAAATGCCACCGGACTGTAGACCCGAAAATACTGATGAAAGAAGGCCGAGGCCGAGAGCCACATCCAGTTGCCGGCGTTGAGCGCCCAGTCCTGATCGAGCAACAGCTGCTCGAAGACCCGCTGCCCTTCCTCCCAGCTAATCCAGAGATCGCCTCGGGTGAGAAAGCAGGCCACTGCATGCCGGGCCAGATGGTGGATCCACCCTTCCTGGCGCAACTGTCGCATTATGGCGTCGATAAAGGGATAACCAGTACGTCCATGGGTCCAGGCTTCTAGATGATCGGGTTGCTCCTGCCAGGGAATCTGCAGGCAGTAGACGTTGCCCAGCATGCGATCGAAATTCGGTTCAGCAGCGGCCACTGTGTAATAGAATTCCCGCCACATAAGTTGTCCAATCAGCGAAACAGGAGGCTGGGAGTGATTTGTCTGGCGCTTAAGTATATCCTTGAGTCTCTGATAAAACAAACGAGCACTGAGGCATCCAAACTTTAGGTAAGGACTCAGAACAGTGGTGCTCGGCTCCAAGGAATTGGGCGCCGTGTTGGGCTTTTCAAAACGGGCAACCCAAAGTTCATCCTTCAAAGATTCGTCCATACGACGCAGAGCCTCCGTTTCGCCTCCAGGAAACTTGTTGGGTCCCAGTTCCTCGGGTCGCTTAACCACTTGCTCCATGGTGGGGCAATCGTAGGCTGCTGAATCCTCTTGCTCCACTTCATCTCTGGGGGGCTGTGGCACACCCTTCAACTTTTCAGGAAGCTCTAGAACCTTGGGGATCTTCAGTTGATCCACGATGCTTAAGAACTTCTGGTACGTAATCGGAGCCTTTCCCAAATTCTTGGCTATAACCAACTCTGGGTTGTAAATTGTGTGTGAGCAGTGGGTTACGACCTTGACACCCTCGGCCTTAGCTAACTTCTGGACCGCAGCGTCCCTAGTCAGGGAATAGGGCTCGATATCCGACTCGAATGTCAGGAGTTCCACGCGCCAGCTCTTGAAGATACGAGGGAAAACTTCCGTAGGCTTTCCACGCACCACAAACAAACGGGAATTGAGCTTCCTCAGCTGCTCGTCCAAGTCCTGAAGGGTCTGCTGGAGGAACCGCCAGCGATTGGCCCCAACCTGCATCCAGTCGAGGATCCCAGGATCCAGAATGAAAATTGGGCGGACGAAGAACTTTTCAGGCGCGGCATTGGCGGCAGAGAAAATCTGCGATAAAGCCGGATTATCATGGACCCGGAGTCCTTTGCGAAACCAGTGGACAAGCGTGGACTTTTTACTATCCATTGCAGCACGTGTCCACGATTTATAACGGCGTTATATTAGCTTAAATGCGAAAAGTGTTTTTGAAACGCACCACACGCGCCTGATGTTTGAAAAGGCCTGTCAACTCCTTAAGGAAAATCTGTCTTACTCTGTTTCGCTGTTTTTAAAAATATTTCTTTGATTAGGTCTGAAAATTCCGTAAATAAATTTAATTTTATTTATAACACGTATAACTTATTCATATAACTTGCTCATGTTATTCCATTTCAGTTTAAATATTCATCTAAAATATTTAGTGATCCCACCGCTCAGTGTAATCAGCTGTTGTGTAATGAAAATATACCGAAATACCGCAATTCCGCTCGAGTTGTCATCCCCGTTTGCTATTTGGTGCACAAGCACCGGTTGCCAATATAATTATAAATATTTTTAACCAAATAAAACAACCAAATCAACGGTATTCGAACACCGCCACAGGCTAATAATATCCGCCAGAGAGTGGTAAGTCATATAGAATGCCGCCCGCAAGAGCGAACAGCCGATTAACTGAGATTCCCTCGCATTTTCATGGTGGCGTCAGAGGCGCAGCGTGAATTGATCAACAACGGCGAGGAAAACACTGTCCCCTGGGACAAAATGGACCTCCTTGACTCGATATTGAACGCGATGGACGCGCCGCCAGCGAATAATGAGCAGCAAAAGACGCTAATCAAGAAGCAGCGCGAAATGATGGAGCGAATGCAAAACAAACAGAAGGAGGAGCTCCTCCGCTTCCGGAAGTATGTGGACGAACGGATGGGACGATTTGCCAAGGACGACAGAAAGTGCATTGAGTTCCAGCCGCTGGACAAGGTACATCGCTCGGTGATACACGAAATAGCCGAAAATGGCGGCTTCATAGCCATGAGCTTCGGTCGCGAGGATGTAGACAGACACTCGGTGGTATACAAAAAGGAACATGCGCCCGGAGAAGACGAAGTCACGGCCCGGCGAAACGGTGACGGCTGGAACGCAGAGATAGCCAAAGAATACGCAGAGCGGCGGAGAGAGCGGCTGGCCCAGGAGCAGAGCGACAAGCAGGCCTCCACTTCCGAAGCGGGCTCCTCCTCCGCGACCGGAGATCAAGATCAAGGTGGAGAAGTGAAGCCCACTACCAACTACAAGGCCAAGTACGCCCACCTCATCGGAGAGTCGGCCGCCCTGCAAGCGGCGCGAAAGACGGAGACCAACCAAAGCTATGGGTTTGTGCCCAGCAAGAACAAGAAGGACATGCGCTCCATTGAACAGACACTGGCCGATATTCAGGCCAAAAAGCGCCTACGACTGCAGCAGCAACAGGAGTTGGAGCAGGAGCAGGTGCAGGTGCAGGAAGAGGCATCTACATCCACAGAGCACCCATGAAGTCCCTGGGGTTTCATTAGTTTAAAGTAAGCTCACCTAACACAAGACTGTCATAGCTCCAGGAAAGCAGTTTTTTACTTAATGTTGTTATTTTATCCATCTTTTCATATTGAATACCCTCTAAAAGCATTCATTCGTTTCCTTTCGGCCTGGTTCTTATTTCTAGTCCAATCAAAATCTGGCGGAACAGGAATTGATACATCTACTTTTATCAAATCATAATTATTTAATTTAAATTGTAGATTTCCGGCTAGCCTTTGTTCGAAATCTAAAAAACCATGATTTTATCAAATTCCACTCCACACATTTTAATTGCATTAAGAAGGAAACCGTGCCGAACTTCATCTCTCATATAGGATATGTAAATCGAATGTCTTGATAACGTTTGTCCTACAACTGCTGTCATTTTGGTATTATGACAGTCTCTTGTTAGTAGTGAGTCTAAGGATTAGTTTTGTTGATTCAGAGATTAGTCACATGCAAGGTCCGTCGACTGCCATGTAAATCATAAGAAATAAGCAATATAATTTGTTGGCCAATTAGGATGCGATAGTTGAAAGTGTATAGGACAAGTCATGTATCCACGGCAGCGTCCGATTCGCAATATCTATTTATATAATAAAACAAAATATAGAAAAACAGAATGGTGAGTTTGGAGATTTAAATTTTAAAGTGCCCAGATGGCTCGAAATTGAAAATTTTTGAACATTTCTTTGGAATTCTGGGATTTTTAACATCATCAGCGAAAAAGTCGGCTGCCACACTGTCATTTTAAAATGATTCTTTTTTTATGACGATTAATTCCATCTGGCGACCACGTGTTTCAAAGTGCGGATACAAGTATATGGAAATAAATATGATTTCCACAAGAAAACTGTTGGATAATAAAAGATTCAAAACAATCCACACACGGATGTTTAAAGACCACATATTATGACAGAATCAGAGATACGGCAGAGTGAAAACTTAACCCACAATAAGCATGGCAATTCTGAGACTCCTCAGGCCTTTGCATCGAAAAGGTACGTCTACTTATACTCCAAAATTATTAATTTCTTTATTATGATGAAAATCTAAGATAGGGACATCTGATGTCTATGACTGATTTATCTTGATAGTAGAACTGATTTTATAAACTTGTTAAATATAATTGTAACTTTTAACTTATTTTGAAACACACTAATACTTATTTTCTTCCTTTTTCAGGAGCAACTGATAAGCATTCAGTTAAAGAGGCTGCCTGAAGTTCAAAGGTAATTGTTATTAAAAATGGTGGAAAGGATTTAGATTCTATGATGAAAATCTAAGATAGGGACATCTGATGTCTATGACTGATTTATCTTGATAGTAGAACTGATTATAAAAGCAATTTCTTAATAATAGTTGCACGTTTTGAATATATTCTAATAGGAATTATCTTATTTTTTACAGATTAGCTGACATTGTTCTAAAAAAATCATTCAGGAAAAGAAGCTACATAAAATTCAAAGGTAATTATTATTAAAAATTGGTCAGTTTCAGGTTTTATGATGAAAACTTAAGATAGGGACATCTGATGTCTATGACTGATTTATCTTGATAGTAGAACTGATTAAAAAAACGATATGTACAATATTCTGTTAATGAAATGTTCATTCTAATAAAGTATTATTTTTTATTACAGCGGACTCGGCATTGTGACAGCTAAACAAGGAGGTGCATCGGCATATTACATATTTTAATTGTTAAAATAATGTTAGACATTCGAAATTTCATTCATTAAAAACAATAAAAAAACGTTTTATAAAACATTTTGTATTTTTATTTTTCAAAAAGAGGCCAACTTGGTTAAATTCTGGAAATTACAGTAGGTATCCAACATCGTGTTCGATAGGACACGTAACGTTTATCTGACTTAACTACTGATACCATTAGGCTTTATACTTTTGTTCAGATAATTACGTTGCGTTTTTAATTTTATATGTCAAAAACCAACTGGATATATTTTTTGTAATCTTTTGTCCACTCTACAAATATATTTCTCCAGGTTGGCAGCTCTACACCTCCAGCTGTTTGGCACTGATAACATTAAAAACCAAAACATATATACATATATATAGTATCAAAATAGCAACCGGCCGAGACCGGCCTGTTGACCAAATATGCTGCCCACCAAAACGGATTCCCGTCGCCGTCTCAACGTAGCGAACTCGTCGCCAGCAGTTGGGGAATATGTCAAGGTGGTGGAGACCCAATGCGAGACCGATGGCTTCGTTAACGAACAGTGGGTAGAACCGACAATCCAGAGGCCAATACCCTGGAAGACCATCATCATTATCCTGGCGCTCTTTATCGGCGGCGTAGTGAGTATACCGTTTTAATTAGTATCGAGACCAAGTGATGTCTCATCATTTTGTTGCATTTCTTTGTATTCAGATCTGTCTCGCCTTCGCCACTCTCTACTG